>NW_026844037.1:22448003-22513003 GCF_029531705.1 Pantherophis guttatus
CTATTCTATTCTATTCTATTCTATTCTATTCTATTCTATTCTATTCTTTTGTAATAAGTTTTTTTTTTTTTTTGTATGTTAAAAAAATTCCATTCCATTCCATTTCATAACCTTTTTAAAATTGTTATTCCTTTGCTCAGGGAGGATATTTCGGTCAGATCAGGAACACGAAGAAATCTTCTCAGAGATTAAAAGATGCCCTTCTGGACCACGATCTTGCCCTCCCGCTGTGCCTTCTCATGGCTCAGCAGCGCAACGGCGTCATCTTTCAAGAAGGAGGGGAGAAACATTTGAAGCTGGTGGGGAAGCTCTACGATCAGGCAAGCTGAAGAGAATTGCATGTTTTTTTTAATTACCTTAAAATGTTTAACACACCACCAGGCAGACGAGTGCCAGAAGGCTGAATTTGCAGGATGCATAAAGGCTAATTGAGGAGGAATTGGGTGGGTTGGCTGAATTATCTGCGCTCTGCAGGTAATCCTCAATTCGCGACCACAATGGAGGCCAAACTTTCCGTTGTTAAGGAAGGTACTTGAGTTTTGCCCCATTTTATGACCTTGCTTGCCACGGTTAAGCAAATCACTGCGGTCGTTATATAAGTAATGTCGTTCTTACGTGAACCCGGCTTCCCCATTGACTTTCTTAGAAGGTCGCAAAAGGGGATCATGTGACCCCAGGACACTTCAACCGACATAAGTACATGCCAGTTTCTAAGCATCTAGATTCTGATCACATGACCATGGGGATGCCGCAGTGTTGCCTTATACCTGTCAGTTCCAAGTAATACACCCATTGCAAACTGACCTCCGAGGCAGGTAGATTCCTCAAAGAACAGTTTTATTGGATATATCATATTGGCACAGGCTGGTGAAAACCGACACTGAATGTTCCCGCGGCTTTCACCTAATTAAAAAAGAAAGTTTTCCCCTTTCCCAAACGATCAGTCCAATCAAGGTGCCATCCGGTTGCCTGGTAACTTCACTCCTCCTCTTTCCGACCACCTGAGGGTATGTCCTTGGTTCCCAGGAGAAAGTATTTTGTTTTGGCTACAAAACCCCAGCTATCTCTATTTCCCCCCCCTCCCTAACCCTCAGCTCCAATGTGGCAGCACTGAAGCCTCCAAATGGCCTCGGTCAGGTCAGCTTCAAGGTTGACAATGCCTTTTGGGTTTTTTCTCTTTTAGTGCCACGATACTTTGGTACAATTTGGTGGATTTCTGGCGTCTAATTTAAGCACAGAGGACTATATTAAGCGAGTGCCTTCTATCGACGTCCTCTGTAACGAATTTCACACTCCTCACGACGCTGCTTTCTTCCTTTCAAGACCTATGTACGCGCACCACATTTCGGTGAGTACACATCTCCCATACACAGAACCTTTTTCTTGATGCTCCTCAAAGGGGTGAAACCCATCCAAAAAATATGGTATATATTGCTAGCGTTTTCTTCTTTCTTTTTTCCTTACCAGTCAAAGTACGATGAGTTGAAGAAAGCGGAAAAGGGGAATAAGCAGCAGCAGAAAGTCCACAAATACATCACGTCTTGTGAGCTGGTGATGGCGCCTGTTCACGACGCAGTGATCTCCTTGCACCTCCCGAAGGTCTGGGATGATATCAGTCCCCAGTTCTATGCCACCTTCTGGTCCCTGACCATGTACGACCTTGCGGTGCCCCGGGGTAGCTACGAACGGGAAGTCAACAAACTCAAAGTCCAGATGAAAGCCATCGACGACAATCAAGACATGGTGCGTATTGAACTTCCAGTCGGAACATTTTGGGGAGTCTTTTTTTTTTAAGCTCTTTGCAAACTACCGTGTTTCCCCGAATATATGACCTACCCCGAAAGTAAGCCCTACGTATGTGGGGTGTTGTTGTTTTTTTACACACATGCCCAATATAAGCCCTTTCCCGAAAATAAGCCCTAATTAAGACCCCCACCCACTCCAGGGTGCATGGGTAAAAATTAAGCTAGGGTGGGGATGGGGTGTTTGGAGCTCCCCTATTACTTACGTTCGGACAGTTGCAGCCAAGACCTTGCACACCCCGACAATCCAGAGCTCTGTTATCAGCTGTAGAGGCCTTCAGAAAAGCCTTGCCGGCCACAGAAGCAGTTCCTAAAGGCCTCCGACAATGAAAAGGAGGCCAGGGGCGACACGTGCAAGTGAGATGAGTCAGTGGAAGACATCCCACTGAAAATAAGACCTGGTGCCTTTTTTGGTGGCAAAAAAATATAAGGCAGGGTCTTGTTTTCGGGGAAACACGGTACTTAGATTGTGAAAATACAGGTAATCATCGGTTTAACCACCACAATTGGGCATTCTCAACCAAGAAGCTTCTTCCGTTCTGAAGAACTGAAAACATTTTGCTTCTCAACCAAGAAGCTTCTTCCGTTCTGAAGAACTGAAAATGTTTCGCTTCTCAACCAAGAAGCTTCTTCGGTTCTGAAGAACTGAAATGTTTCGCTTCTCAACCAAGAAGCTTCTTCGGTTCTGAAGATCAGAAATGAGTGATGGGTTGCCCCCGGTTTGGACCGGTTCTATAGAACCGGTAGTAAAACTGGTGTGAGGCTCCACCCACTGACCCTGATGTCACCAGAAGCAATCTGCACATGCACAGAAGCAAGGCGCACATGTAATCCCGTTGCGAACCGGTAGTAAAGGTGATGTCAGCACTTCAAGCTGCATTTACTCTAGTGCTGACATAAGAAGGAGAAGCGAAGGCATCTGGAAAGGGACATTTGACTTTTCACCTACTTATTTTCCCTGGAGATAATATCCCCTAGGAGATGGGATGGGAGGGGGGAAATTCCTTTGAGCTGGAGCAGTAGATTAGGGGTAGAGTGACTTGGAAGATGGCTAATGAGTGCAGAGGAGTGGGGAAAGGAAAGGGAGGGTTTTGGGTCAGGAAGTCAGTGTTGGCTGCGATGGAGTCGGAGGTAGAATGTCGTGCTTAACAAATGGGAGTTTTTCATCAAAGATTTTGTTTGAAATGCAATTTATTTGAGACCACCTCGAAACCTGACAGGTAAATAGAACGCACCCCTGACTGAAATGTTTCGCTTCTCAACCAAGAAGCTTCTTCGGTTCTGAAGAAGAACTGAAAACGTTTCGCTTCTCAACCAAGAAGCTTCTTCCGTTCCGAAGAAGAACAGAAGAAGCTTCTTGGATGACAAGCGAAACGTTTTTCAAGGAAGAAGAAAAAACCCCAAGAAAGTCTAGTTGCCTTTCTGGAAAAGCACCTTTGAGACGTGGAGATTCACTTGGCAAGCCAGGACCGTGTTGTGAATGCCCTTTGTGTTGTTTCCCAAGCCTCCCAATAAAAAGAAGAAAGAAAAAGAACGCTGCACAGCCCTTCAGGATAAACTTCTGGAAGAGGAAAAGAAGCAGTTGGATCACGTGGAAAGGGTGTTGCAAAGGCTGAAGCTTGAAAAGGACAACTGGCTTCTTGCGAGTAAGTTGCGCGGGGTGCTCCTCAGTCCTGCCCTCAGTGGGTTTTTTTTTTTTCCTCAACCTTGCGCGCTTTAAAACATCTGGACTTCAACACCCAGAATTCCCTAGCCAGCACTGGCTCTGGAATTGTTCTGACCTAGGCTCCCTTAAAAAACTGGAAGCCGAGTCTTGGTCCCGGCAAAACCTCTTTTATTTACACGACTGTGAATTCCTTTCATTCACAGTCAGCAAGTCCTGTCCAAACAGTTTTCCAAAGGAACATTTATCAACACAGACCTTATCTCGCTTGGAAGGCTGCCACATAACTACCGTATTTTTCGGACTATAAGACACACCTTAGTTTTTGGGAAGGAAAATAAGAAAAAAGCTGATTGGGGGTGGATCGGCCTCCCGGAATATCCCCCAATCAGCTGTTCCCAGAGGTGAACTTTAGCAACAGGTTCGTTGGTTCTGAGCTCTGTGCCTTGCTTTTTTTTTTTCAGCCTCTGAAACCTCCGTTTCAAAGGCTTTTTTTTGCAGCCTCTCAAACTGAGATTTCAGAGGCTTTTTCCAGCCTCCGTTTCAGAGGCTGGGCGGGGCTACATTCGGACTATAAGACACACCCAAATTTTCACCCTCTTTTTGTGGGTAAAAAGGTGCGTCTTATTCTCTGAAAAATACGGTAGTTTCCAAACGCAGTACAAGGCAAAACTTGGCACAGAATCTCTCAGAGTCACGGAACGAATGAATTGTTTCCTGCAAAAGCCCACTCCCCGTTCGCTCCTCTTTTGTTTCCTGTGGGAGGGGCCAATCACCTCCAAGGTGTGGCTTTACTCCGAAGTCAACCCTGCTTTCTTAGTTGTTCTTGTCTTCTGGCAGCTCTGCACATGTGCACACTGGGAACAGGATCCAGCTGTTCCTCTGCCTCACTGCTGTCTAGCTCCCTCTCTGCCTCTGACACAGAGCCCTCATCCGAGGTTTCCCCAGCCCCCAGAACTGGCCCATCTTCCTCCCCAACCTCCTCACTGTCCCACTCTCCTGCAGCTCTGCTGGCCGCCGGTGGGCCACAACAGGAATCCTGGCAGTTGAAATCCAGATATCTTAAAACGCCCCCAGCCGAGAAACACCGTCCTAGACACAAGGGCGTAACAATAACCATTTCCTCTCTCCTTTTTTTTTTTAAGAGTCGACGAAAAACGAGACCATAACCAAGTTTCTGCAACTGTGTATATTTCCTCGCTGTATCTTTTCTGCCATCGATGCTGTTTACTGTGCTCGCTTTGTAGAACTGGTGCATCAACAGAAAACACCCAATTTTTCCACACTGCTTTGTTATGACCGAGTAAGTCACTCTTAAGTTTGGTCTCCTGTTCCCTCAGAATCATTGAAAGGCCCTTTCTGCCAGGGAAAATAGACACTTATGTGAATGTCCATATCTTCTATCTATCTATCATCTATGTATCTACCCACCCACCTACCTACAGTACTTACCTACATACCTATCCACCCACCTACCTACCTATGGTACTTACTACCTACCTATCTATCTTACCTCCATCCATCCATCCATCCATCCATCCATCTATCTATCTATTATCTATGTATCTATCATATCATCTATGTATCTACCCACCCACTTACCTACAGTACTTACCTACATACCTATCCACCCACCTACCTACCTATGGTACTTACTACCTACCTATCTATCTTACCTCCATCCATCCATCATCTATCTATCTATCATCTATGTATCTATCATCTATGTATCTACCCACCCACTTACCTACAGTACTTACCTACATACCTATTCACCCACCTACCTACCTATGGTACTTACTACCTACCTATCTATCTTACCTCCATCCATCCATCCACCCATCTATCTATCGATCTAACGATCTATCTATCTAACTATCTGTCATCTAATTTTAAAGGTGCCTATCTCCCTCATACAGGGACCCTGGATGGTGTACAAATAAATTTTACTGGAAGATTTTTTAATTCATTTTTTATTTACTGTAGACAGCAACAGATTAACAGCAAAATTAGCAGATTAGTAATGAAAGAAATAGTGGATGATAAATTTACACAATGGCTTAATGCCTGCTTGCCAGATTTTTGCCCTCACCTGTCTCCTCCTCCTCCTCTTATACTTTCATTTTAACAAAATAGAAACCTACAAAGTCCCAGACTGATAATCCCAGGGGAAGTTTCCTCTTTAATGTGTGATTTAAAGGAACCAAAAAAAAAACAACAATCCCAAAACCATTGAAACGCTAGGAATATTGAAACCCCTTTCTTTTAGCTTAACAGGTTTTTCTTTTTTTTTAATGCCCGAATTTCTTCTAGGTCTTCTCCGATATCATCTACACAGTAGCCAGCTGCACTGAAAACGAAGCCAGTCGATATGGTAGATTTTTGTGCTGCATGCTAGATACCGTAACCCAGTGGCACAGCGACAAAAGCGTATATGAAAAGGTACGTTTAAAATACATGAACACCTGACATGTTTTAAGGAAGGGAGAAACCCCGCTGGGATTGGTGTGGCAGGATTTGGTGCGTTCCAACGACGTTCTGACTATCCAAAATATCCAGAATTTTGACTGAAGAATGTACTCAGATGACTAACGAAACGTCTCCATTTTAATAAACGTGGTCCAGTTGCTCTGATTTAACCTTTTGGCCTGGATGATTGAGTCTTCACTTATATATATTTAGAAAGGAATCGGGAGTCAGTGGAGATAATTTAATATTGGCGAAAAACCATCCAAAGAGCCACGGTGGCGCAGTGGTTAGAGTGCAGTACTGCAGGCTACTTCTGCTGCCTGCTGGCTACCTGCAATTTGGCAGTTCGAATCTCACCAGACTCAAGGTTGACTCAGCCTTCCATCTTTCCTTCCAAGGTGGTTAAAATGAGGAGCCAAATTGTTGGGGGCAATATGCTGACTCTGTAAACTGCTTAGAGAGGGCTGTAAAAGCACTATGAAGCGGTATATAAGTTTAAGTGCTATTGCTTGTAAAGGAGGGAAGGAGGAAGGAAGGAAGGAAGGAAAGGAAGGAAGGAAGGACGTCGTAGTGGCACAGTTATTACAATGCAGTATTGCAGGCTGACTCTGCCCACTGCCAGCAGTTCAATCCTCACCGACTCATGACTCAGCAGGAGCTACTCTGCACCTGCCAGCAGTACTCAGCTCAATCTATGTGGTATATGAGTAAATTCGAGAGTGGGTAGAAGATGAGAAGTAGCAGTAGGGACTCTGTAAAAGCTTAGAGAGGGCTGTAAAAGTGAAGCGGTATATAAGTCTAATTGCTATTGCTATCCTAAGTTTTTCCGTTCTTTCATGCAGGAATGTGGTAATTATCCGGGCTTCATCACTGTACTGCGATCCAGTGGTTACGATGCTGTGAACAAAGCCGACCAGTTAGATTACGAAAATTTCCGACACGTGGTACACAAATGGCATTATAAATTAACCAAGGTAATTCAGGAATGGCGTTGAACTGAGCCTGAACCATGGTGAGGAATGTCTTGTGTCCGATGTTATTTTTCTGTTTTTTTTTTTTTCCCTTTCCAGGCGTCCGTACACTGTCTGGAAACCGGGGAATATACACATATCAGAAATATCCTGATTGTGCTGACCAAAATTTTGCCGTGGTATCCAAAGGTGGTGAATCTGGGCCAGGCCTTGGAAAGAAGAGTCCGTAAGATTTACGAAGAAGAGAAAGAAAAGAGACCAGACCTATATGCGTTAGCCATGGGGTAACAAAACCATTCCCTTTCCACACAACGAAATTTAAATTTTCTATCAAAAAGACACTCCCATACGCTGCAGAAGCTCAATTTTTAGATCGACTTTTGATCTGAGTTTTGAGTTTTGACCGATGCTGAAAAATTGTATTATCACTCATGCAGGGGACAGTGGTGGTGGGGTGGGGTTTTTCTTTCTTTTTTTTTTTTAATTGTAAAATTGGTTTATATGTACATAAGAAAATATCTTGGATTTTAACCAACCCAAGAATCTTTTTCTCGGGGCCCAAACCTTTCAGAGTTTACATCGTGTATCCTCTGGTTAAATAAAATTGACAAAGAGCAGAGGGAAATGAAAAAAAAATATCACACCGTTAAAAAGTTCAACGCCTTTGAATTGGCAGCCTTTCTTGATTAAGTGATCACCCAGGGAGCTTATCTAGATCAGTAATAGAACAGAATTGAAGTTTTCCAAAGAACGGCACGAGAGGAAAAAGGGCCTGGGAGGGTAGAGGAAGAGGGAAAAAAACCGAAAACAAATAAAAGAGCTATTCCAATAAAATTCTTGCCAAAGTCAGAAACAGCCCAAGGAGAGAGAGGAAAGGCTGAAATTGATGGTCCTTTTGGAATAGGAGTTGGTTTTGCTTCCCTTCTTTCCTTCAGATCACCTGGTAGACTGACTAATGCCAGGTGAAGAAAAGAAACTCGCGTACAGAACCGAAATTCCATTTTTGATTTCTCTGTGTTGGCCTGGTCCACACAGACTACAGGTATTTTGTGCCCCAAATTTTGGCCGGTCAAGCAAAGAGATTTGTTAAAGTGAGTTTTGCCCTATTTTATGACCTTTCTTTCTTGCCACCGCTGTTAAGTGAATCGCTGCAATGGATAAATTAGTGAAATGGTTGTTAAGTGAGTCTGGCTTCCCGATTTGACCCTACATTGTTTCTTGTCCTGCCCTCTGGTACCTTGGAAAAATAAGTTGACCCCTTCTTCTTTGTGGCAACCCCTCAGATATTAGAGTACTGCTATCATGTCACCCCTAATTCTTCTTTTCTCTTGTCTAGCCATACCCAATCCTGCAACCGGTCTTCATATGTTTTAGTCTCCAGCCCTTCAATCATCTTAGTTGCTCCCCCTTCTCCTCCTCCTCCGCCCCATTCCTTTCTAGCACTGATGCTTGTCTGACGGTCGCAAAAGGGGACATTATTTATTAAATTTATATGCTGCCATCTTGTCCCTCTTGCCTTTCACCTTGTATTTTTAGACAGGCTATCCCTCTTTTATAATCTGGGATTACAGGGGTGGGATTAAATTTTTTTTTTTAAATTTTTTATTGGGTTTTAACAATTAAACAATTCTTATTCAACTCTTGTGCATGACTCTGATCATTTACATATCATCTCACTAATGTTCTCCTATACGCTATATAATTTTACAAAATCTACTGTCTGTTATTTCCCTTTTTTTCTATCTTCAATCCAATTATACCATTTCTTCCATATTACGTAAAAGTCTGAATCCATCAGTCCTTTCAGTTCCAATGTCATTTTATCCATCTCGGTGCAATCTAACATCTTTCTAAGTATTAAATTTTCGAAGGGTATGTTTGAACTTCTCCAATATTGCGCAAATGCCAATCTTGCCGCCTTTGTCATATGTAGAATAATATATGTTGTTGTTTTTTCATTTTTTTTTTCATTATTCCTAGAAGAAACAATTCTGGTGTATATTCTATCTGGAAGCCTGTTACTTCCTGTATCCATCTATGTATTTCTATCCAATATTTTTTTGTTTCGGAGCATGACCACTATGTGTGAAAGAAGGTACCTTGCTTTTGTCCACATTTCCAACAGTTGGGGTTTAAATTTGGATATATTTTTGCCAGTCTAGAGGGTGCCAAGTACCAACGGTAAAACATTTTATATTGATTTCCTTTATATTTTGCCGATCTGGTTAATTTATAATTTTTGTTCCAAATTATTTCCCAATCCTCTAATATACTCTGGGATTCAAAATTTTTAGCAACCGGTTCTCTGCCTGGTTGCTGGGTGGGCGGCGCCAGCCAGTCCTTGCAACTACCAGTTCGGTGAACCAGATGTAAAATTAGCATCCGATTCGCCTGAACCAGTCTGAACCGGTTGAATCCCATCCCTGCCTGGGAAACAATTTAAGACTAGCCATATGTTTCTGTTCAAATGTCAGCAGTTTGTATTAGTCTTCTGAAAGCTAGCAAAAGGATATTTCGGGCAACCAGAGATACTTAACAATCCAAGTCTCTTGAGGGTTAATGTCACCCCAGAGTCTTAAGAGAACCACACACACTCTGTACGAAATCCAGAGTTGGTAGAAAGGCAACACCGGAACAACTACAGTGGGTTCACTTAACAACGGTGGCAAGGAAGGTTGTAAAATGGAGCGAAATTCACTTAACCAATAACTCCCTTAGCCGCAGAAACGTTCGGGCTCAAACATGGCCGTACGTACTACCCGTAACAAAGGCGATTGTGAAAACCCGGAATTTTTTCTTTCGTTTTTAAGGTTTTACTCCCGTGTTTCTCTTTAAACGCCAGCAGTTTAGAGCGCAGGCAAAATAAAAATAAAATTAGAATAATTTTGGACAGCTTTGACAATGAAGGTCTCATAAGGACTAAGCAGTTGCGGGAGGCTTAAGAGAGGATTCTGCAAAACCTAGACACACAAACACACACACACTTGTGCCAAACCAAGCATTAGTGAAAAAGACTGTGCCGGTAGTGAAAATCTCTATTTTTTTTCTTTCCTGAGCAGCAGCGTTTTCGAGTGTCTCTCTCTTTCTCCCTCTCCCTCTCTCTCTCTTCTCTCTCTCTCTCTCTTTTCCTCTTTCTTTCTCTCCTCTCTTTTTCTCCTCCTCCTCTCTCTCTCCTCTCTCTCTCTCTCTCTTTCTCTTTTCTGCCTATGTGTTTTGCCCCTATTTAACCCTGTGTGCGGCTTTCAGCTATTCTGGCCAACTGAAAAGTAGAAAAATGGTTCCTGAAAACGATTTCCATCAGAAGGACCTTCCGACCCGAAACGCAGTGCCCACCATGGTTCAGAACGGGCCAGGGGGAGCAGGGCTGCCTCCGCTCACGATAAACGCAGCGAAATTGGAAGAAAGCACCGCCGAGGAGACAGGTGGGTCTTTCGCTACCATCATTGCCGAACCCTCGGTTTTTTATGGACTAACTGCGGGATGTGGGCGGGGTGGGTGCCGGCCCTTAAATCCCTGAGATGCAAATATACATCAATTGCATCCTTTGCCTGTGGTTACCTCATTTGCATAAACGTACTCAAAAATGTGTAAGCGTAAAACGATCTGGATGTAGTGTTTATTCAATGCCTGTGGTCGCCTATCTCATTTAAGCGACTGGATGGGAAACTCATCAAGGAGAGAAGCAACCTAGAACTAAAGGGGAAAAAAATCCTGACAGTGAGAACAATTAACCAGTGGAACAACTTGCCTCCAGAATTTGTGGGTGCTCCAACACTGTGTTCTGTCCCCGTCTCACACACGGACCCCCACAGACAGGCAACAGTTAAAGAACTCAGCCGACATCAGTTTATCCGGTATCAGAATTGGCAGCAACCCAGTGGCTGGCTGCCAGGTATTCTTTACTCACGAGGGGGGAGTTTCTCCCTTCGTCCGGGAACAAAGCCAATACACAATAATCAACAAAGTCCAGTAAATACAAAGAAGGTCGTCCGATATCCGTTTTTTGCTTGTCACAGAGCTGAACCGGCCACCACACCCTCTTTTATACCCTGTGGGGTGTGGTCCAATGACTCAGCCTAATCCCTGGCACGCCTCTTCTTCTGTTGCGCGCGCTTATCTCTGTGACGGTGCCGAGGATCCAGCCAAGACTCATCTCCCTCATTACTGTCCACCTGTGGCTGCATGGACGTGCTTGGCCACGGGCCTATCTCTTGACCTTCGGCAGACACCGAAGGCATTGCCCGAGAGGAGGGTCCTGGAGAGCGAGGCCTTGCCAACTCCTCTCCTTCACTCTTGGAGTCCTCTCCTGCCGATAACACAGGCTTAGGTAACGGAGCCACAACACACTGGAGGTTTTTAAGAAGAGGTTGGACAACCATTTGCCTGAAATTGTACAGGTGTCTATGGAGATTCTCAAGTCATCCAGGTCATGGTTGTCCCAAAGGTGCTTTTTTCAAGAGGTAGCTGGACTTTCTGGTTTTTCTTTGAAGACGTTTCGCTTCTCATCCAAGAAGCTTCTTCAGCTCTGTCTGGATGGTGGAATCTTTCCATTCCCCACCATTTAGTCAGAGCTGAAGAAGCTTCTTGGATGAGAAGTGAAACATCTTCAAAGAAAAACCAGGAAGTCCAGTTGCCTCTTGAAAAAGCACCTTTGGGGCGAAGTGGTTTTCTTCTTGAGCTGGGGGTGGGGATTAGAAGACCTCCAAGGTCCCTTCCAACTCTGTTGTTATTCTCACTCCAAGCAACTCCTAATGGATTAAAAACAATCCCATAGAAACAAATTGGAAAACCACGAAACAGAGATATGGCGTGAAATGACCTCAGCCATCCAGCTTTGGCCTCTAATTGGGAGAGGGACCGAAACTGAATTCATTTGTTTCCATTTGCAGCCAAGATTTTATTATTATTTATTATTATTTTATTCTATGTGAGAAAAATCTACCGCTTTCTTTCCATAACTGGCTTTGGAAAGGGCTAGTTTACGCTCGTATGTATTTCTGTATTACTAGTTAGGCCCTGGTTTGCAAGCAAAATGACTGGGATCGTTTACTGTGTTGAAATCAAGCCTTGATTTCAATTGATCAACGAATACAAATTGGGGTTCACCTAATCCACGAAACCAAAGCGTGTTATCACTTATGGATGATCTGCATATGTACGTGTGAACCAACTCCTCTATGCAACATTGATCCGAAGGGAAAGATCCATATATACCAACGATCATGGTACATCGTTGCAGGAAAATATGTCTACTTCTTTGTTAAGACTTAAAATACGGATGGATCTGGACGATTTATGCCTTAAACCCGGTGATGTTTAACTTTCGGTTAATTAAAGAAAGCCAAGTAATCATCCTGTAGGCACCAAGCTGTGGTTTAAATAACATTTGCGGAGTTTATTTTCAGTACCTCCGTGGTATCATTTTTCATCACTACATTCTTCCTTCTCCCCCCCCCACAACCAAAAAAAAATCACCCCACAATCCATCTCCATGTTCATTGCAACTTGTCCAGTACAAGAAAGGTGATTTACTAGGGATGCTAATGGATTGTCATCTCTTCCAAAATGTTTACACTGTCACTGAATCGACGTTCGTAATTTTTTCCCTTCTTTTTTAACCAGATAAGTTGAAGGAGAAGTCACAGGGCGCAGTTAAAGTGGTCAGCAAAGCCGCCAACGCGACGCCCAAGGTGATCGCCAGCAATGGAAACACCAGGTGAGGGCCAGCTTGCCTTGGTATATTTTGAATGCAGAATCTCCGGACGAGAGGAAGCATTGGCTAGAACAGGGGTCAGCAACCCGCGGCTCTGAAGCCGCATATGGCTCTTTCATCCCTCTGCTGCAGCTCCCTGTTGCTTGTCTGCTCCACAATTGATAGGGCTTTCGGTTAGGACAGGTAGAGGAAAAAGGATGCCGCACTAGGAGGAGACTCTATGGTGGGGGAACGGGACTTCCCCCATTTTCGGACTTCCTGTACTTCCCGTAGGCTTTTTTTTAGCCCTCCCCAGGGTCTGGAGGCTTTCCTCGAGCCTCCGGGAGGACGAAAACGGCCTCCCCTGGGCTCTGGAGGCTCTCCAGAGGCTGGAAATGTGCCTGTTTCTGGACTTCCGGAACTTCCGGTAGGCCCGTTTTTCACCCTCCCAGAGCCTCCGCACATGCCCTACACTTATCTGGCATCCAAAATGGGCTGCATGGAGACTCCAGGGAGGGGCGGGGAGGGTTGGGCAGGGTCAGCCAGTCCTTGCAACTACCGGTTTGGCGAACCAAATTAAAATTAACAGCCGGTTTGGCTGAACCGGTCTGAACCTGTTGAATCCCACCGCTGCCCAGCACCCAGATTGGAACCCCATGACCGTGGGGGAAGCTATGACAGTCCTAAGCATAAGGACCAGTCCTAAGGCACTTTTTTCTGGGCCATCAAAACTTCAAACAATTGCCAAACAAATGGTCGTAAATCAAGGACTTAACCTGTACAGCTATTGCTAAGGAGGTGTGGGGGGGGCATTTAAACTGTTCTGATGCTAACGCTGGCTTCCTCATCTCGGTCACAGCAAACTTGTCAAAGAAAAAGAGGACAAAGAGAAATGCGGGAAGGAGAAAGAGAAGGAGAAGAAAGAGAAAGTCCCGGCTGGCACTCCTGAAGCTAAATTACTCGGAAAAGACGGGAAGGATAAGCCAAAGGAAGAGAGGGCGAACAAAGAAGAGAAGGCACGAGAAGCTAAGGAAAAGACACCGAAGGCTGACAAAGAGAAGGAGAAAATCAAGAGAGAAGAGAAACCATTCAAAGAGGAAAAATCCAAGATTATTGTGACCAACGCTGAGTCCAAATCAATGGCGGAAAAGGAGAGAGAGAAGGAGCCATCAAGAGAGAGAGAAGTGACCAAGGAGATGAAATCCAAGGAAGTCATTAGAGGAGGAGGAGGAGGCGGCGGGGGAGGAGGAGGAGGAGGAGAGAAGATTCCAATTGCTGGGTCCTTGAAGTCACCTGTTCCCCGGTCAGAAACTTCAGATTCCGAAAGGGGTAGGTTGACGCTCTTTTTTTAAAAATTTGGATCAGCGTTGAATTTTCATAGGAAAAGCCCATGACACTGAACACAGATCCCTTACCCACAGCTGCAGCAGCGAGTTCCATGGAAAGTCCAAAGTCACCCAGCCGGATTTCATGCCTAGGCGGGACTAGAACTCACCATCTCCTGGTGATTGGCCCAAAGTCACCCAGCCGGCTTTCTTGCCTGGCAGGACGAACTCACCATCTCCTGGTTTCTACCTGCTGCCTTAATCACTAGAGCAAACTGGCTTCAATCCATCTCAATACTTCAATCCCATTTCCTAAGGAGGGACTAGAACTCACCATCTCCTGGTGATCGGCCCAAAGTCACCCAGCTGGCTGCATTCCCTAAATGTGGGACTAGAATTTACTGTCTCCCTGGTGATTGGCCCAAAGTCACCCAGCCGGCTTTCATGCCTAAAGTGGGACTAGAACTCACCGTCTCCTGGTGATTGGCCCAAAGTCACCCAGCTGGCTTTCATGCCTGGCAGGATGAACTCACCATCTCCTGGTTTCTAGCCTGCTGCCTTAATCACTAGAGCAAACTGGCTGTCAATCCATCTCAATACTTTGAGCTTCACCCGGTTTGGGAGGGCGGCCTCACCTAGTTAGCCGATCGACAACTTTTAAGCCAGCTGTTGATGTGGCAAAGAAATTCGGCGCCGCATTTCATAGACTGTCCGACACGGACACCCGATTCATGCCAACTGGACAGGTTTAACCTCCCAACTTCTCTCTTTGTGTCCCCCCCCCCCCCACTCTTGTCTTTCAGAACAAAAACGTCGCAAAATAGATACCCATTCTTCTCCATCACATTCCTCAAGTGTAAAGGTTAGTATGGCCTGAGGAAGGCATCGCCCATTTTCTAGGCTCTCATCTAACACGGAATGCCAGTGTCGACTTCCTTCCTTCAAGTCTGGTGCCAAGTTGAAGCCTTTGGAGGTTATATATATAAGATATATATATATATATATATGTATATTTTTCCCCGATGCATTTTAAAAAAAAAACAAAATGCATTCCTTTTGATGGATCGGTGGACTCTTTTTCTTTTGCCATTTTCAAGAGTAAATAAAATCAAAACCTCTTTTTTTATTATTATTATTATTAGAGGAAAAAGAAAAAAAAAGAAAGAAAGAAATTAAAGCTTCAAGGACCTAGCACAAAGCGTTGTAAATAGAGTATGGAAATATCAAGATTATTTTTTTCGTATTTTTTTTTTTATAAAAAAAAAAGTGCAACCCAAGCCAGAAGTGCCTCGCCATTTTTAAACAGCCAGATATATATATATATACATACGTATATATACATATATATATGTATAGATTTTTGGAGTGCAGTGGTAGCTACAAGCCAACGAATCTCTCGCAGCACGCCGAGCGGAGCGTGAGGTTTTTTGTTTTTGGTGATTGTTGTTTTTTTCCTGCCTTGATCGGGAAGAATCGATCGGTTAACTTTGAAGAGTTCGCGGAGAAAACCGGGAGAGCGGAGGAGTCTTACTATATACCTTCATCGGGCTGCCTGTTGAACGTCTTCCAGCCGAGCCGAGAGAAGCCTTTGAAAAGTCTTGAAAAGTTCTGGTTTCTTTTTTTTAAAAAAAAAATAAGTCGCCTTGATGATCAATTCTCCTGTAGTTGTGTATATCCAGGCAGCCCGCGTGCCGACCTCCTTGCGAGGTTTGTTTATATTACACTGAGTTACCACCCTGTTGAGCCCTGCGCTCTGCGTTAAACCAGATGTGGCAGCCCAACCTTCCACTCAAGAAGCCGAGAAAAAAAAAAATCCAAAAAAAACACCCGGCAGCCGAGCACAGCACAAACCTCTAAAAAAAAAAAAAAAAAAAACACCCCGTCCGGGCTGCAGCCTTCTTGGAAGACTCAGGGTAGCAATTCCTTGCTCCGTGTTTTATTTCCTTTTTTTTTTTTTTATTTCCTAAAAAAAACAAAACAAAACAAAAAAAACCCCACCCATCCTCATGGATTCTTTGAGTTTGCAGTACGTTGAAGCGTTGCAACTGTAAGTTTAACCGATCACTTCGTCCGCGCACTGGGCCGCGTGGGGATGTCGCTCTTGACTTGCCAACGTTTTAAAGAGAGAGAGAAAAAAAATAGTTATTTATTTATTTGCTTGTTTTTTGTTTTTGTTTTTAAATGCTCTTTTAAGAAGTTGGCTTGGAACGGAGAATCGCTAGAACAGGGTCCTTTGCACCGTGGTTCTAGAACAAGCCTTGATTCTGGGGCGGGGGTGCTTTGCATTTCGGGGAGCCAGTCGTAACGACAGCCAGATGTGGTGGGAAACCCATCTGTCATTTCTAGTCCAATATTAGGGTTTTTTTTAATGTTTGCTTTCAAGAGAGTAGGAACCGTGTGGGAGAATAAGGCCACCTTAATTAACCCGAAATTGCAATTTCTCCCAATCATTGGGCTAGAACTTAGATCGGAGCGGTGCGGTGGCCTAGAGGTGGAGCTCTCGCTTCACAATAAGGAGGCTGTGAATTCGATCCTAGGTAGAGGCGGATATTTCTCTCTCTGGGCACCGTGAGAATGTTATCTGCCGAACAAAACTCCGCATTGGCGACAGGAATAGCATCCGGCCAGTAAACACTCTGCTAGCTCCATTCAGTTGCCCAGACTCCATCCCGCAAGGGATTATGGGGGTCATTAAACAAAGATGATGACGATTGGTCTAGAACTTAAGATAGTTTCGGAAGAGAATAGATAGTTGTGGGGGGGGATGTCGTTTTTTTAAAAAAACCACAAAGAGCACATAATGCTTGGTAACTGATTTGATCGATGTGTAATTAGCTTAGGCGTGTGCATACAATTGTTTTAAGAAAGTATTAATGCTGTGTTTAATGCCCGGAGGGGGAAGCTTGTTTTTTTTTTTGTTTGTTTGTTGTTTTGAGGTTCAGCCCCGATTGTCCCAGGCTCCAGTGGTTTCTGAGAACCCTCTGAGCTTACGTGTCGTCTCCGTTCATTTCCCACAGGACAACCTCAGCGAACTCAAGGATTCCGCAGTTAAGGTTTGAGTCTTTCTCCCCCCCATCCCAACCCTCTCTTCACCTTCCGATTTTTAACAATTGCTTTTGCAGTGACGGCGAGGTCCTTCAAAGCTTTGGCGAAGGAACGCAGCTTAGCTTGATTTATTTATTATTTATTAGTCATATTTCTATGCCGCCCACTCGCCGAGGACTCTGAGCAGCTTACAACAATCGACAGTATACTAAATAGCATATTGCCCCCAACAATCTAGGTCCTCATTTGGCCAAGTTGTAAGCGGCATACGGTTGTGGCCGGGGGCGTTGTGTTCTTTTGGCCGGCGGGCAGCTTTTCACAGGCTGCGCCAGACACTTGGCGGTTCCTTACAGCGAAGACTTACTGCAACTTAACAACTGGTCATTTAGGGACAGTTCGAAGCTACAACAGCTCTGCAAAAAAATGACTTTACGGCCATTGGAAACTGATCAAGGAGAGAAGCAACCTCGAACTAAGGAGAAATTTCCTGACAGTGAGAACAATTAATCAGTGGAACAACTTGCCTCCAGAAGTTGTGAATGCTCCAACACTGGAAGTTTTTAAGAAGATGTTGGACAACCATTTGTCTCAAATGGTTGTCCAATCTATTGTTGTCCAATAGTTGGACCAGAAGACCTCCAAGGTCAACTCTTTTTCTGTTCTGTTATTTTTCATACTTAACAATCGTTGGAGCATCTCCATGGTGACGTGATCAAAATTCATGCACTTGGCAAACGACTCATATTTATGACGGTTGCAATGTCCCAGGATGTATGTGTGTGTCTGTCACAGGATCATCTTTTGCATCTTTTGGTCCTCTAGTCCAACCTCCTGCTCAAGCATGAGACCCTATCCCAGAGGTGGGCAAATGTGGCTCTTTTACAACCTGTGGACTTCAACTCCCAGAATTCCTGAGACACCCCTGCCTTATCCCAGTGATGGTAAACTTTTTCAGCACCGAGTGCCCAGAACCTTTTCAGGAACATGTGTGAATGTGCACGCGTAGGAGCACCATAAACCCGAGGACCAGTTGGCCGGCGCATGCATGCTTGATTTTTGGCTGTTTTTGGCCATTTTTGGCCAGAAACACAGCCTGAAAATGGCCTGAAAACAGCCCAAAAAATGGCCTGTTTTTTGGCCAGTTTTGGCCACTTTTCAGGCCGTTTTCTGGTGCTCCAGCACCCGCACGCGTGCCAACAGAGAGGGCTCTGCATGCCACCTCTGGCGCAGGGGTGGGTTCTAAATTTTTTTTACTACCGGTTCTGTGGGCATGGCTTATTTTGTGGGTGTGGCTTGGAGGTCGTGACTAGATGGGCGTGGCTAGCTGGTCAGAGTCATTTCTGGAAGGTCCTCGCGCTTACGACCAGTCCTCGCACTTACGACCCGACTCATTTGTTTGCTTTTAACACTGATCAGCTGTAGGACGGCCTTTTGAAGCCCCGCGGCAAGAGTTTAAACAGTTTTTTTTCCTCTAATCATCAGCTGGGACTCAGGAGGAAGCAATAGATTGGGGGTGGGACCAAATAAAAGGTAAGAATAACATGGGGGGGGTGGGAGGGCAGGGGGGGGAGAACCGGTTCGGTGACGTCATATCGTCACCGCTACCGGCTCGGCTGAACCGGACCGAACCGGGAGGAACCCACCACTCCTCTGGCGCATGTGCCATAAGTTTGCCATCACAGCCCTATCCCATTCCAGACAAGTGGCTGCTGTCCAGTCACTTCTTAAAAGCTTCCAGTGATGGAGCACCCACAACTTCCGGAGGCAACTTCTCTTCCACTGGTCCATTGTTCTCACTGTTGGGAAGTTTCTCTTTAACTTTTAACGGGTTGCTTTTCTCCTTGATTAGTTTCCATCCGTTGCTTCTTGTCCTTCCTTCAGGTGCTTTGGAAAATAGCTTGACCCCCTCTTCTTCATGGCAGCCTGTCAAATACTAGAACACAGATATCATGTCACCCCCTAGTCTAGTGATGGGGAACCTTTTCGGCACCGAGTGCTTGAAAAGGTCACTCACGGAAACGTGCGCACGCTCATCGGGGCCGCGCTCCAGAAAAGTCGAACTTCCGGGTTCTAGCAGGCATGCGCACCCGACGATCAGCTGGCTGGCGCACATGCTTGCCCCGGTTTTCGGCACTGCCACGCACGTGAAGGACAGCTGATTGTCGCACACACATACGGGCCAGAAACCCGGAAAACAAACTGGCAAGGCCGCACATGCTGGACGACATGGCTTTGCGTGCCACTTTGGGCACGCGTGCAATAGGCTCACCATCACGGCCCTAGTCCTCCTTTTCTCTAGACTAGACATACCCAAGAAGAACATCTGCCACCCACAATAACCTCTTTGTCATTAGTGGCAGCATCACCCCACTGGGAGATGGGGTGAGCTAGTAGAAGGCACAGTCTGCTGCAGTTTCTCTCAACCATAGGCATTTTAAGATATGTGGACTTCAATTCCCAGAATTCTCCAGCCAGCAAGACCCAGGAGCATAATGATGACAGAGGGCAGTATGTCTGAATTTCTGCAACGTGACATGGGACCCATTTTTATTTTTATTTTTTTCATGTTTAGGATATTACAAGGGAGGCCTAAACGAATCAGTTGGTCCTTCAAACCTCAGCAACTGTTTCTGTCATTGTGGCCAAACACAGGGTTTATGATTTCATTAGTTGTTTGAAATAATATTTGGAACATGACTGAATGCCTCTTTTCATCCTCGTTTTTCTCTTTATTACAGACTTAGGAAATTTAAGGTGCCTTCAAAGCAATCTCAGTGCTCTTTTGAGAGGGGATTTCATTGTCATGGTTAACAAAACAAAAAAAAAATTACGAGTTTCTCGGTTGCGTTTTGTAATCCTTTACTGTATTTCCAGCATGATATGAGACAATCTACCCGGGAGAGAGAGAGAGAGAAAGAGAGAGAGAGAGAGAAATAGACCAGCATTTTGGTGCAAGATGGAGTGAATTGCCTTTGGAAGCGATGTAGTAATTTTTGATCTTGCTTTTGACTTAACAGCACTACGTTAACCACTCCGCTCCGGCATTGTCTAAAAGTAAGGAGAGAGAAGTAGACAAGAAAGATTTGGACAAATCAAGGGAAAGATCCCGAGAGAGAGAAAAGAAAGATGAAAAGGAAAGGAAAGACCGAAAAAGGGTTTGTGATTTCTGCATACTCGTGACACTGAATGCTAAGATATGACCCATTCTCTCCAGCCTTTTGAATCAAAATTTCTTTGAGGAACTGTCTAGAAACAGGCGTGTCAAACTCAATTTCATTGAGGGCCGCATCAGGGTTGTGTTTGACTTCAGGGGGGCCAGGGTGGGCGGGGCCAGCTCGACGTCACTCGTGTCAGTGGCACCTCTGGTGGCCAGGCAGGGCTAGGGGATGCAATGACCTCCTGTAGCCCTCTGCCAGCGAAAACGGAGCTTGGGGGTCCCGCACGCATCCCCCCAGACCCTGATTTCAGCCATGATGGCCTCCTGGAGCCCTCTGCCAACGAAAACTGAGCTTGGGGGGACACACGCATCCCCCTGGACCCATCAGCCATGATGGCCTACTAGAGCCCTCTGCCAGGGCTCTAGTATGGAGCTCCATTTTCACTGGCAGAGGCACCGCGGGCCGGTCCTTCGCTGTTTCTGGGGCGACCCCGCGGGCCAGATCTACGCACCCCGTGGGCCGGATCTGGCCTGCGGGCCTTGAGGTGGACACCCCTGGTCTAGAAGCTTATCATTAAAAAAAGAACTGGGGGAGGAAGAAAACCACAGCTTCATCAACTCAGCTCATTTTAAGCCTAATATTTACAAACTCGGGTTTCTAAAAAAAAAAAAAAAACACCTTGTTTTGATGTTGTACCCATTTAGGATCATTCGAACAATGACCGCGAAGTTCCCCAAGATTCAGCCAAGCGTCGGAAAGAGGAAAACGGAACAAGTACGTCTTCTCCTGCTGCTTCTTCTCCCCCTTGATCATACCTTGTTGATGTTCTGACCTAGCCTTCCCCAAAAAGTACGAAGCAGATTCTTGGTCCCGACAAAACCCCTTTTATTCAACGAATGTGAATTCCTCTCATTCACATTCAGCAAAGGCCAGGCAAACAGTCTTTCAAAGGTGAAGTTATGACCACAGACCTTATCTATCTTGGAAAGCTGCCATGTAAATATTTTCCAAATGCAGTGCTGTGCGAGGAATGACTTGGCACAGAGTCTCAGATTCAGGGACAGATCTTCACACTCCTGAAATGAACTAACGAAATAACAAACGAACTAATTGTTTCCTGCAATAGCCCACTCTCCCCGTTCGCTCCTCTTTTGTTTCCTATGGGAGGGGTCGACCACCTCCAAGGTGTGGCTTTACTCCCAAATCTACCCTGCTTTCTTAATTGTTCTTGTCTTCTGGCAGCTCTGTGCTTGTGCACACTGGGAACAGGCTCCAGCTGTTCCTCTGCCTCACTGCTGTCTAGCTCCAAAGGCAGCTGAGAACTGCCAGACGGCCTTGGCCCCACCTCTGCCTCCAACACAGAGCCCTCATCCGAGCCTTCCCCAGCTTCCAGGACTGGCCCATGATCCTCCCCAACCTCCTCACTGTCCGATTCTGGCAGGCCAGAACAGTTGGCTCTGTTAAGGATATTGTTGTGCTAACCAACCAGCAGAGCAAGTGCACAGAGAAACGGTACTGAGAGCAATGAATACAATACATACAAACTGGTTTAACAAAGCTTTTACTTTGTAGTGAAGAACAGTTGCATAGTCTTTTAGTCAATCCAAGTCTTTAGCCATTCAAATCAGTCTGGAGTTTCAGAAATCTTCTTACCATACAAAACAGCAGTAGGTAATAAACAGCAATTCAACGCTGGTAACAAATCACGATGGTAGCAGATCCATCCACGATGAGAGCTCCTTCGCACACGATGGTAACAGTTCCAATCAACAAGTCAACCAACAATGACTATAGCTCGGCTCTCTTCTTATATACAGTTTACACTAGTAATTATCCACTTAAGATAAGTGGAGTCAGCAGTGCAATGACTCAACAGTACAATTAGGATAATTGGAGTCAGCAGTCAGTCAGCAGTCAATTACAATGACTCATCAGTACAATGACTCAGCATTACATCTTAAAGTTACAGAATTCATTTAAAGTTATAGCACACATATATTGCCTGGACAACCTGTTAGGCTTACACCATATCCTAACAGGCTCCATGGATACCTTACTGACCGTATTTGTTTGTTCTGCCCAGCTGGTTCCTCCAAGCACAGTAAGAGTGAAAGTCCTTCCAACTCCCCCCCTCGTTCAAATGAGAAGGAGAAAGAGAAGAACAAGTCAAAATCTTCAAGCAAGGAGAAAAGCGATTCCATCAAAGTTGAAAAGATGGAGAAAAGCTCTTCCGGAAGCAAAAAGGTAAAGCACTTGTTTTATTTATTTTTTTCCCGGTTGACGGTAACAAGATATCTTCCTTTCATTTGATTAGGTTGAGTATTGGACTTTCGGTACCTTCTGAAGTTTATTTTTCCTCTTCTAGACCAGAATTAGTTAACCAGAACACCCTTAATAGGCTTGGGACTAGGTTAATGTGGAGAGTTGTTAAAGAAGATGATGTTAAGTATCATTGTTAAATATTATTATCGGGACGTAGTGGCTCAGTGGCTAAGATGCTGAGCTTGTCGATCGAAAAGGTCGGCAGTTCAGCGTTTCGAATCCCTAGTGCTGCGTAACGGGGTGAGCTCCTGTGACTTGTCCCAGTTTCTGCCAACCTAGCAGTTCGAAAGCATGTAAAAAATGCAAGTAGAAAAATAGGGACCACCTTTGGTGGGAAGGGAACACTGTTCTGTGTGCCTTTGGCGTTGAGTCATGCCAGCCACATGACCACAGAGATGTCTTCAGACAGCGCTGGCTCTTCAGCTTTGAAACTGATATGAGCACCGCCCCCTAGAGTCGGGAACGACTAGCACATATGTGTGAGGGGAACGTTTACCTTTTACCTTTTATTATTGTTATTATATTATATTATTAATATTATGCTGATGAATACTAAAACAAATATGTGGATTATGATTGTTTAAAAATAGCTGTACCCAGATCACACACTGTTGGATGGAAATTGAATGTTATATAAATAAAACCAATAAAATATGGGGAAAAAATAGGTTTGGGACTACCGAATGAATGAATAGGAATGCAAAAATGTAGCGTTTTGTTTCGGAAAAACAAATTCACTCGTTTATACCGTTTCCCCCAAAATAAGACATCCCATGATAATAAGCCCAATCGGGCTTTTGAGTGCATGGCAATAAAGCCAAGCACTTTTTTCAGGGTTCAAAAAAATATAACACAGGGTCTTATTTTCAGGGAAACACGGTACCAAAATTTTTTTAAAAAACAATCTGATTCATACAATACCTGCCTAAAATATGATTAAGTCACATTTAATTTTTCCCCCTTGTCTCCTTTTTGTCTAGGAGTCCAGGCACGATAAAGAAAAACCAGAGAAAAAAGAAAAACGGGATAGTACTGGGAACAAAGAAGAAAAGAAACAATATCCTTTTTGCTGTGCTATCGTTCGAATTGGTTGAAATTTGTTTTCTAAGCATTTCTTTAAAAAAAAAAAAAAATTGATTCCCTTAACGTTAGATCCACCCATAAATCGTCAGACAAGCACAGATAATGAGCACTGTTCTGACCAAGGTGAGCATCATTACTTTTGGACTTCTCATTGGAAATGAAAGCAGGAAGTTGCACCTCATTCCTGTTGAGAATGCCTTTGAAGGAATTGACGGTTCTGGGTAAATTAGGTGAGACCTACAAGAAGGTTCTCCATTAATAAAGTTGGAGTTTCTGTGTGAAGAGACATGAATGAGACCCGAGATGATGATATAAAGGCCTTGTATTTAAATCAAAAGGTAAATTTCGGGCTTCAATATTTTTGATAGTCCATTCCCATAATTGCCATATTTTTTGGACTATAAGATGCACTTTTTTGTCTTCCAAAAGGGGGTGAAAATGTCTGTGAGTCTTATAGACGTGTTTTTTTCCGAAAAAACAGGCCGAAAAAAGCCTTGAAAATGGGCCAAAAAAAGCCTCGAAAACGGGCTGAAAAAAGTCTCCAAAGCAGGCTGAAAAAAGTCTCAAAAACAGGCCAAAAAAAGCCTCAAAAATGGGCTAAAAAAGTCTCAAAAACAGGCCGAAGAAAGGCTGGAAAAGGGTCGAAAATGGGGCGCGCGGAACTTCAGAACCAGATTGTAAATCCGTTTTGGAGGGATCTGTTGTATCTTCAGATGGCCTCTAAGTGACCACAGTCCTAAGCAGAGGACAACCTGCACCACCTTAGGTTAAAGTGTTGAAGCAGATGTTAGGCAAATATCTGTAGGGAATGAACTACGACAATCCGGAGGAAGAAACGAGTTGCTCTCCAGAATACAACTACACGTAATGTGAAGAATCAGGACCATGTGTTTAAGCCTACACTCCAGAATCTAATCAACTAACAGTCATTACTAAATTGGTGCCAGATAAGAATCAACAGAATGCAAGGGGGAGCTGGACTTAGAGATTTGTGGACATCTAACGATTCTAGGCTAAGTCCTCTCTTGACTCTGCCCCCCAGGTTCTGTCTTTTCTTCTATACTTCAGCTGCATATTAAAGGTAAAGGTTCCCGTGCACATGCATTCTAGTCGTTTCTGGCTCTAGAGGGCGGTGCTCATCTCTGTTTCTAAGCTGAAGAGCCAGCGCTGTCCGAAGACGTCTCCGTGGTCATGTGGCTGGCATGACTCAACGCCGAAGGAACACGGAACGCTGTTACCTTCCCACTTGCTTTCGAACTGCTAGGTTGGCAGAAGCTGGGACAAGTCATGGGAGCTCACTCCATTACGCTAGGGATTCGAACCGCTGAACTGCCGACCTTCTGATCGACGAGCTCAGCATCTTAGCCGCTGAGCCACCGCATCCCCCCTCAACCGCATATTAGCTCTACTTTATTGAGTGAATTGGATCAGTGGTGGACATTAAGCTTATTTCAGCTTCTGCTTCTTTCTTAAAACATAGTAATTGCACTTCCCTCTCTTTTTTTAGGTGAGGTTCGGACAAGAAGATGGTGAGCTGCGACCAGACATGAATTTTGATTGCACAGAAGATTGTGAATGACGTGGACCTGTCTCCATCTCCTTAAATTATTCACCTCTCGGCTTTATTTCTCTCCCGTTGCTGAAGATGTTGATGGTTGAGTTGTACATTACTGTAATTTTAACTCGTCGCTTAAGTTTCTTAAAAACATTTATTTTCAGTACCTGGCTGGAAGTGTTACCTGTTCCATATTTTTTAGCACAATGTGCTGCCAACAGTTGCCATCGTTGCAAATGAGGGTTTTTGTTTTTTTTCCACATGTACAGAGTTCTTCCTTTAGGTTATCAAAAATGCTTCCTCCGTTTAGCCATTTTATTATTTTTTTTATTTTCCTTTTCAATTGGAAATGCGTTCTTTTAGGTGTTTGGGGAAAAAAAGAAAAAAAAAAACCCAACAACAAATAAAACCGTTATTGAAAGTTTGGATTTTTACCTCATTTAAAGAAAAAAAAATCCAGTTTTTATTTATTGTTTTTAATATTGATAACTAAAACCGTGGGCGGGATAGGGCACTGTTTTCAAGCAATGCTAAGGAAAGTATTTGTATATTATGTGCACAATAGTAAACTTGTTTAAAAAAGAAAGAGAGAGAAGAAAGGAAACAGAGGGATACCCCATACTCTGTTTGTTCCGCACGATGATCCTTAACATTTGTCATAATGTTTTTAAAAGAAATGGGGAAACTGCTTTCTTCCGAACATGAATTCAGACCAATTAAGTTTCAATATTACAGCTACAGGAACTTTGTATCGGTGGGATTTCAGTCCCAAAAAAAAAATTTAAAAAAATTAAAAAAAAGTTTCACAATGACCTTTTTAAAAAAAAAAAACCAACCAACAAAACAATTTTTTTATCTGAAATTCTACCAAGTGTAATCTTTTTTCTAAATAAAAATTAGTTTTCTCAATGGGTCGTAAATCCTTGTGTGTGCGTTGCTTATTCTGGTGTTTTGGCAGGGCTGGATGGAATTCAAGCGGTGCCGTATTTCTTTTCTTTTCATGTTTTTTATTTATATAACATTCAATTTCCATCCAACAGTGTAATCTGGGTGCAGTTATTTTTAAACAATCATAATCCACATATTTGTTGTAGTATTCATCACCATAATACCAATACTATAATAATAATATTTAACATCATCATCTTTAACAACTTTCCACATTAACATTTCCTCTTTTTATATCTCCTCCTTTCTAACTTCTGTTTCTATTGTCTAGCCATTGATAGAATACATCCCATATCAAAAAAATACTCAGCTTCTTCTTTATCCTTAATAAGCATTAGTCTATCCATTTCTGCGCCTTCTAATATTTTCTTAATTACATACCCTTAGACGGGAATCTCATCATTTTTCCATTGCTGTGCAAATACAATTCTAGTTGCAGTTAGTATACGCAAGATCAGATATATAATCTTTTTATCATATTTTTCCGGTAGAATGCCCAACTAAAATATCTCTGGTTTCAAGTCTATGTGTTGCTTTATCATTTTTTCCAACCAAGTATGTATTTTTATCCAGTATTTTTTAGTTTTTGGGCATGCCCACCACATATGGTAGTATGAACCAGATGATTGATTACACTTCCAACATTTAGCAGATCTATCTTTATATATTTTTGCCAGTCTTGCCGGTGCAAAATGCCATCTATAAAACTTTTTATGTAGATTTTCTTTATATGCAGTTGACAAAGTCAATATTTCTGTCCCATACTTTCTGCCATTAATCTAATTCTATTGCATATCCAAAGTTTTTAACCCAGGCGATCATTGTCTCCATACTTAATAGGTAACAATATAATTTCTTTATCAGTTTATCATCTGTTCCAGTTAATATCTGGTCTAATTCTGTTAACTCTTTATTAAAACCATACATTTTAGCATCTTTCACGTAACGGGATTGTATCTGCATATGTGGCCAGTGCAATGTCTATCCCAGGGGTCTGCAACCTTAAACACTCAAGAGCCATTTGGACCTGTTTCCCACAGAAAAGAAAACTCCGGGAGCCACAAAACTTTTCCCGTGCCTGACTATTTCCTAAGAGGCCACAAAACTAGCATATGTAGTTGAATTAAACATTCTGTTTTCTTCTGAAACTTTTCTTGGATTTCCCTTGGCTACTAAGTTCCTGTTTAGTTTTTAATTCCCCTTTGTCAGTCAAAATATCTTTTTGAATCTTTTAAGCAGTGCCGTATTTTGATTCTCTTGTCTTCTGTTTTTTTAACTTTTTAAAAAATTTTGCAGGTTGCCTTTTACCGGTTGTAGCAAACTTCCCAAAGTTTGGGTTGGTGTTGCATTTCCTGATATATATTTTTTTTCTTTGAGATGTCTGAAAAGATGTTTAGAGCGATATCCTAATAACAGCCGAGGTGGCGCAGTGGTTAGAGTGCAGTACTGCAGCTATTTCAGCTGACTGCTAGTTCAGCAGATCAGCGGATCAAATCTCACCGGCTCCAGGTTGACTCAGCCTTCCATCCTTCCGAGGTGGGTAAAATGAGGACCCAGATTGTTGGGGGGCAATATGCTATTTAGTATACTGTCTTTGGTGTAAGCCGCCCAGAGTCCTTGGAGAGTGGGCGGCATAGAAATATGAATAATAAATAAATAAATAAATAAATAAATAAACAGATATGTCGGCGGATCCAAAAAAATTAGTATAATTCCCATGGTCTACCTATAAACCCAATTACTTCGATCAAAAGAAGAGACCTAATTTACCCAATTTTTTATTTTTTTTTTGTCTCCTCTTTCAAAAAATAAAAATCCATTGTGGCTTTTCAGTCATAAAAGCATAGAAAGAAATGTCTGATTTCAGTACCTTATAATAAAAGAGCAAGGACAATAAAAAAAGAAATCGAAGGCATAACCTGTCAATTTAACCAACTTGCTGCAGAATGCTTTGTAAGAATCTGGATGATCGAAGTCATTGTCTTTCTCAAAGAATGAAAGATTTTGCAAAAATAAATTGTTGGTTTTTTTTTTACAGCTACCTATTTTATACAAAGGGTAAGAGAATGAGGTTTTGTTTTGCTTTTAAATGGGTAGAATGAAGGCACACAATTCCACACAATTCGGTGGTTCAGCAATTCAGGAAAGAAAACATTGATTTTACAATGAATTGGCAGGCTTTCTTTTCCTAAAGTGAAGATAACAATCAAGCCTTCATTGTTTGTCCGAATGATTTTTTTTTTTTTAATCGCTTAAAAGGCCATTGAGGCTTTGAAATCAATTTTGTAATGATTTGTCTTAAAAGTTACGTGGTAAATTCAGCATTTAACTTCATTTACAGGAGCTTTTTTTAAAAAAGAGAGAGATAATGAGTGGCTAGTTAAAAGCCTTGAATACAGACTCTAAAATATTGTATGATTTGTTTATCACGTTTAGATACAGCCCATCTCATTTTAAAGAGCGTTTCCATGAGATTAAAAGCATAACCTTAAAAGTTTGATGTCTTGATAAAAGGAGAAGTTTAAAAACAAGGATAAAATGCCACTACTGGTTGTATTGCCCAAAACAGCTGCAAAGAAAAAAAAAATAGAATACGCATTAATACCACTTCGTAAAAACCACAAATATTAAAACTCAATCCGCCGACCGTTCGTTTAGTGACCGAAGTTACGACGGCACTGAAAAAAGTGACTTACGACCATTTTTCACATTTGCAACCCTTGCAGCCAACCCCACGGTCCACGGGATCAAAATTCAGACGCTTGGCAACAGTGTCCCGGGGACAACTGCAACCTTCTGACGAGCAAAGTCAACGCGGAAGCCAGATTCGCTTAACAACCATGCTACTAATTTTATGACCGCAACGATTCACTTAACAACTGCGGCAAGAAAGGTTGCAAAATGGAGCGAAACACAACAACAACTATCTCACTTCGCAACAGAAATTTTGGGCTCAATTGTAGTTGTAAGTCGAGGACTTCCTGTACAAAAAAAATACCCCTTTATTGGATAGATAGATTAGAAGAGAGAGTGGATGGATGGATGATAGATAGATAGATAGATAGATAGATAGATAGATAGATAGATAGATAGATAGATAGATAGATAGATAGATAGATAGATAGATGACAGACAGAGTGGATGGATGGATGGATGGATGGATGATAGAGTGGATGGATGGATGGATGGATGGATGGATGGATGATAGTGGATGGATAGATAGATGATACAGTAGATAGATAGACAGACAGACAGACAGACACACACACACACACACACACACACACACAGTGGATGGATAAATGATAGATAGACAGACAGTGGATGGAAGGATGGATGGATGGATGGATGATAGTGGATGGATGGATAGAGAGAGAGAGATAGTGGATGGATAGATGATAGATAGATAGATAGATAGATAGATAGATAGATAGATCTATTATTAACCAGTGGAATGGTCAGTGTACGTGCTTCATCACCATTTGTCTGAAATGATACAGGGTTTCCTGCCTGAGCAGAGGGTTGGACTAGAAGACCTCCAAGGTCCCTTCCAACTCTCATTCTGTTCTTATCAAGGAGGGAAGCAACCTAGAACTAAAGAGAAATTTGCTAACGGTGAGAACAATGAACTGGTGGAACTGCTTGCCTCCAGAAGTTGTGGGTGCCTCATCACTGGAGGTTTTTAAGAAGAGACTGGACAGACACTTGTCTGAAATGGCATAGAGTTTCCTGCTTGACCAGAGGGTTGGACTAGAAGACCGCCAAGGTGCCTTCCAACTCTTGTTATTCGGATCTTTCCGTTCTGAGGCTCCTACTGCTAAAAAGAGACCAAGGGAAGAAAATCAATATTTAGTGGCGGACTGAACTGGCCACTGCATGTCAGCATTGCTCTAAATTTATACAAAGGAAAAGGAGGAATGATTAAAAAAAGAAAACGACTTTGTAAAACAAATGTTGGAGAAAGCCTTAGAAAGTTCTTTAATTAGGATGCTGTTCCTTCAACTTACTTCCTCTTGTGAAGTAAACCGGTACCCATAACATTGGTGATTCTTTTTTTCTTTTTTTAAACCAAACTCATGGGTTTTTTTTTTTTCCTAATGAAATGCATCTTGCCAACACAAATATGGGATTTTTCCATGACAAAACTTGAAAATCATTTCCTCATTTCCTCTGGTTACCACCTTTAAAGCGCTCCATGGCTTAGGACCTGGTTATCTACGGGACCGCCTGCTACTACCACCAATAGCCTCCCACCGGCCAGTACGCTCCCATAGAGAGGGGCTCCTCCGGGTGCCATCGGCCAAACAATGTCAACTGGCGGCCCCTAGGGGGAGAGCCTTCTCTGTGGGGGCACCTACGATCTGAAACGAGCTCCCCCTGGAGATACAGAGGATCCCGGATCTGCGCACCTTCCGTCACGCGCTTAAGACTTTTTTATTTCATCAAGCTGACCTGACCTAAATCTTCTCCCCTTTTTAAATGTAAATTTTAATTTGTTTTTAAATTACGGGGTATTTTAAATTCAGCCAAATTATTTAATTCGTTTTATTTATTTTGGCTGCACACCGCCCTGAGTCCTCATGGAGAAGGGCGGTATATAAATTGGAAATTAAATTAAATTAAATTAAATTAAATTTTAATCTATTTTAAATTTTTGTATTTATGTGTTTTATCTTGTGGCTGTTCACCGCCCTGAGTCCTTCGGGAGAAGGGCGGTATAGAAATTTAATAATAAATAAATAAATAAATAAATAAATAAATAAATAAATAAACAAACATTGTTCTGCCCACAGTCTTTTCCACGCTGCATGGTGAAGAACCCAAATAAGGAAAGAAGAAATTCTAAGTTTTTCAGTGCATTTTTTTTTGCTCCCTATCACCTGATAGATGGGTCAGGTTATACAGAAGGTGCATAGTTTACAATTGTCCCCTTCTCACAAAACACATCTAACCCACAAAGTTATTATTTTGCCTATGCTGGGAGAAAGTGAAAGTGAAAGTGGAGAAAGGATATTTTCTCTCCTTGGGGCTCCCTGAGCTTGGTGGCTTTCTTGCAGACGTTTCATTACCAAATTAGGTAAAATCATCAGTGGTAGAAGGAAGGAGGGTGCACTCTTTATATTCTAGTTCATCTTATTTAAAAACAAAAAGAAGAGGTTCCCGGTGAAATGGGCGGCAAATGAATTTAATAATCGATCAAACAATGAATAACTGTAACCTACCTACTTCATGTAATAGGGCTCCAAAGAATACAGTGGCCAACCCGTCAATTGGATTGAACCCATCTGATGGTCTCTGTACGGGACAGAAATAGGACTGGTATTTTAAGTTGCCAGTTTTGAATTAATGGGTGTACTGTTTCAACTCCTACCCTCAAAACGACACTATAGAGCACTGCACACCAGAACAACTAGACACAAGAACAGTTTTATTCCCAAACGCCATCACTCTGCTAAACAAATAATTCCCTCAACACTGTCAAACTAGTTACTAAGTCTGCACTACTATTGATCTTCTCATCGTTCCCATCACCCATCTCCTCCCACTTACGACTGTATGACTGTAACCTTGTTGCTGGTATCCTTACTCACAGGAGGCAACTGGATTTTCTTGTTTGTTTGTTTTTCTTTTGAAAGACGTTTCATTCAAGAAGCATCTTCGGATCTGACCAGATGGTGGGGAATGGAAGGATTTATCTTCCTCGCAGGCAGCTGGTCCTTTGCATCCTTTATGAGGGTCGTTGAAGCCCTTGGAGGTTTCTCTGTGTCCTCAGGGTCACCTGAGTGGCGCTCCTGATTCCTGTCGTCTGAATTTCTTTTCCTCTGGAAATCCATTCCTACTCCCACCCCATTCCAATGGGGTTCATCCCAAATTGTATAGCCAGAAGTCTGTGTAGATTCTCATTCATCCAAAGGTGCTTTTTCATGAGGTAACTGGACTCTCTTGTTTTTTTCTTGATGATGTTTTGCTTCTCGTCCAAGAAGCTTCTTCAGCTCTGACCAGATGGTAGAGAATGGAAGGATTTATATTAGCTGTGCGCTTTGGGATGAACAAAGGTGCAGATGAACAAATGGTGTGGGGATATGAACGGATTTCCAGATTTTCCACTTTTATATATATAGAGATAAGAAATCTGGAGTTATTGCAGTGGTGGGCTGCTACTGGTTCACCCCAGTTCGGGCAAGCCGGTAGCGGAGATGGTGAGGTGAGAGCGAACTGGTTGGGCCCTCCCGCCCGCCACTGCGCTATATCTACCTATATTCGTTCGATTTTAGTCCAGTTGACAGGTGTGGCAGAGCAGATTGCTGTGCCTCAGCTGTTCTGAAATTCAATGCGCTTGTGCGAAGCGCAAATTCTGCGTGAATGCGAGCAAATTACGCGCAAAGCACATGCACGAAGCGAACCGGCAATAACACTGGTTGAAACCCACCACTGAGTTATTGGTGATTTGGAATTCACTCTATCTGTAATCATTACAGACAGAGTTCTCCCACCTCTGAGGCAGAATATGAAGAAAGACTTCCAGCTTACCTAAGCAGAATTATGGCATTAAATAGAATTGACGTCAGCAATGTATGTCAGCATAAACTTTATGGACGGGGATAGGAACAGATAGGTAGGCATCTTTCTTATAAAAAAAAAATGATTTATAGCAGAAAGATTTCCAATTCAGAGGAGGCCTTGAATGTCAGTTGCACAATAACTATGCCCCCGAACCAGTGAATGCAAAGGCAACGCAAGCACAGCTTTTTGGCAATTGCTCTCTCTCCTTCCAGATCATTGGCAGGTATAACCGAAGGGCAACGCTCCACAAAGATTGTTGGTTCAGTGAAAGGATGATAAATTGCCAGGGACGTCAGCCAATTCTTTGCAAACAAGTGAAAAGTTCCCTTGGCGTAACCTTCTTCTTAGTAGGTGGGGTTTACTCATTAGCCCAATTTGGGTGGGTCTGGATAGCACATGGATTTCTTTATTCGAAGCTTAGAAAATTCTCTTTTTTGGGAAACTTTGAGTCAGTCCCAAAAATGACTCTTTGTGGCCATCTGAATTCTCTTTCAGCCTTTTTTTTTTTTCTTTACTTTCTCACAGCAGCTGGGATCTCTTTGCCTTAAGAGATAATCTTGTGCAGCCAAGGGTTTACTTATTAGTCTGTCCTCACAGTTCCTTTCACACAGCTATTGCTGCACAGTGTGAATCGTTCACAAATTAGCAGTCTCCTTCTCGGTAGCATGCTGGAAATATTGACCGGTGGTTCAGGTGATTAGACTATATTGCACAGATTCCTACTCAGTTCTGCTCATCGGTTTTCTCACGTGTTTCTGCATTGGGTCTGGAGAATATATATATATATATATATATAGGAAAATTCTGTTCAGAGCAATGGGAAAAAATAGCCATTCCACCCACCTCAGCCCAACTTAATTTTAAGCCCGAAATGAAGTTGCTAACAAGGAACATCATTCTGTCCCCCTAACAGGAATTACTGCATAACCATATATTTTCATGTGGGAGAGTCAAGATGAAAATAGATTCGTCATGTTGTGCAGAGCTGACTGTAGCTAGCTGACAAATGTCAAAAATGCACATTACTCAGGGTTTTTTTTTATTATTATTATTATCTTCGAGTAGGGTATTTGATTGTCTACCTTTGGAGAACTCTTCTCGCTGCCTGCCCACCTAGGAGCCTCATCGCATCTGTTGCAAAATTATTCTGCCAAGTTTTATTTTATTTTTTCCATCAAAGCTCCGGATTTTGCTTAGAAACACCTGAAGAGTTATCTGTTGTGGCTCCGTTGCCTGAGCCTGAGCTATCGACAGATGCAGACTCTGAGAGTGAGGAAGAGGAGTTGGCAAGTCCTCCCTCTCCAGGACCCTCCTCTCTGGCAATGCCTCCGGAAGACACCGAAGGCCAAACGATAGGCTCAGAGCCAAGCACGTCCCCGCAGCCACAGGTGGACAGCGACGAAGAAGATAATGCTGGCTGGACCCGTGACAGAGGTGCAGGGAGAAGCGTGCACAGCAGAGGGGAAGGCGTGCCAGAAATTAGCTGAGTCACTGGACCACACCCCACAGGGTATAAATGTGGGTGTGATGGCCGGTTCAGTATGTGATGAGCAAAAACTGGAAATAATCCATGATCTCTGCGTTACTGGACTTTGCCTGCTTTATTGGACTGCATTTGGATTAATCCTTATATTGTTGAAACTCTGCCTGTTTTATCGGAATGCTTGCAGTCTAATCTTTGTTTTGTGCGAGTAAAGTCTGAATTGGCAGCTAGCCACTGGGTTGCTGCCAGCTTTATCTTCAAAGAGTTTTGTCGTGTGGCTTATTAACTCCAGTCCGTCTGTGGGGATGCGTGTGTGGTACGGGGACAGAACATTATCTAAAAGTTCATACTTCTAAAAAAAAAATTATGTAATCCGGTAGCCAATCCAGAAGGCTGGGCCTTTCCCGATCTTCAGAGCAGAGCTTTTCCAACCCCACCTAGAAATCAATCCATCAGAACAGAGCTGGAAGGGCTCAAAGGTCTTCTAGTCCAACCCCCTGCTCAGGTAGGAGACCTATACCAGGGCTGTCAAACTCGTGGCCTGTGGCCCGGATGCATCATGTGTTGGCCATGCCCATGCCCAGTTTAGCGAAGGGGGAAAAAGTCGTGATACGTCTCATGATGCTCCTGTTATGACGCAGGTTTGACACCCTTGCCCTATACCCGTGATGGCGAACCTATGGCACGCGTGCCACAGGTGGCAAGTGGAGCTATGTCGCCTGGTATGCCAGCTTAGCTCCGGGAGTCTCTGGAGGCTGGGGAGAGCAAAAAATGGCTACCATGCCATCACGTGCCAGGAGCGTGGGGAGCATTGGGGGGGGGGTCATGCACAAATGTGTGGGGGCAGGGCACATAGAATTATGGGTGCACACACACGCATATGCCCCCATGTTCCTGGCATATAATGGCAAAAAGATTAGCCATCACTGCCCTAACAGTTCAAATGCATGTTCTATGCAAGCAGATAGATAGATACCACTTAGGTGGGGAGACGAGCTGGTACTCAATGCAGCCAGTCAGATTGCCGAAGGCTCTGAACCAGGGGTGGGTTCTGCCTACCTTTACTACTGGTTCGAAATGGGGCCCCGCGCAGGCGCTCTTCTGCTCATGCGCAGAGGCATTTTGATGACGTCGGGGTCGGTGGGTGGAGCCTCCCGCTGGTTTTACTACCGGTTCTATAGAACCGGTGCGAACCGGGAGCAACCCACCACTGCTCTGAACCTTTCTGGTTGTGGCGCCCAGGAAGGGAGGTGGCTCCAGGAAGAGATGGGGCCTTGGGTAACTCTGCAGGAAGAGCTGCTCATTTTTCTCTCTGGTGCGAAGCCACAACACCTTCCTGTGGTGCACCCACAACAGGGCTGGTACCAGTGGTGGGCTGCTGCTGGTTGTAACAACCGGTTCACCCAGCACCAAAAATGTGATGCCCTTCCATGCACGTGCGCAGCTTTCTGTGCATGTGTGCAGCTTTCCCGCGCATGCACACTGCTTCAAAAACACAGTGATATAGGACGGGATAGTGCTGGGGCTGGAGGGGGGGCGGTTCGCCCGAACCGGTCTGAACCGGCAGCAGCCCACTTCTGGCTGGTACCTTGGCAAGCAGAACTACTACTCTGCAATAGCACTGCAGCTACTGTAACAACACCATACACTAATCATAATAAATAATCCTGCGTGCTTTCTGCAACAGAATTCAGCTTCTGCCGATTCTACCGTTTGCTCAGGTAAATTCTCTTTGCAGAATGCAAAGAATGACCAACCTGTCCTGTATCCGATGGAGATCCGATTCCATCGTCTTCTACGGTAGGCATGACTAATTTCGATTTTTTTTTTCATGCCCCACTATCCATAGCAACCCACCCCCAAATCGAAACGATACTCGTTACTCTGCATTCCCACATACTCAACCCGATGCATTTTAGGGCTAGAAATTCTTTTAAAAAGCAGTTTCCTAAGGAACCACATTCTCGCACGGATAAAATTGGCGAACAATCTTCCCACACACAACCATTCAATCAAACGTCTGCTTAATTTTTTTTTTTTTTTTTAAAAATCAAAAAAGGAGGTTCTTTTTTTTTTTTGGGGGGGGTTGGGTTTTTTTTTTCCATTTTTTTTTAAAGAAAAAAAATCTTTCCTTTACAATTTTATTTACAAAATGTATTAAAACTCTTTGTACAATGCCCCATTAAAATGAGGCTCGGGAATTGATGCTCACACATGCAGTTAGCCGGAAGTTCATTTGGCAAGGTTCTTTTTTTTTTTCTTCTTTTTTTTTTCTTCTTTTTTTTTCTTCTGTTCATGAAGTGCAATTTTTAACAACCGATCAAGAAACAACCTAAAATTACTTTTCGAACCAAAAAAAAAAAAAAAAGGCAAAGGAAAGGAAAGAGGAAACCGAAACAATTTTTTAAAAAATGCCTCTGAAGGAGCTGCTGTTTTATCTGCACAGCTTCAAATTAGTAGCAGATTTTTTTTGAAGCAATTGATACTTTTCTCCCCTCATTTTTAAATTAACATGCACGTTTTTTAAAAAAATTACAACCCATTGACCGAAAGTATCCCTAGCGTGAAGCCTTCGCTCTGAAAAAGTTATTTTCGTTTGATAAACATACATTTCTTTTTATACAGCTTCTATGAAAATGTCTCCCCCCCCCAATATTTTTTTTGTTTTGTTCTTTTTTGTTCTTTTTTTTTACTTAAATACAACATGTTTTTGCACAGCATTTTGCATTTCCTTTTGCTGGAACATTATAGCATTCAGAAATTTAAAATCACAGTTTCAGGAAAAAGAGCAGTTTCTTTTTGCTTAACATCTCTGTAAAAAAAAAAAAACAGACACGAGTGCCAGCTTTTTCTTCAGGTGGAAATGTTTCTCGCGCTAATTTTCTTCTTGTCGCTTTAATGTTCCATTTTTTTGTGACGATGAAATGAGCATTTCCCCCGTTTTATTTCTACAGGCTAACCCCTTTGTCTTATAACGAACTATCAAATATATCATGAAAGATCTTTTCTCTTCCTTTGAATAAGCTATCAAATATATTTCCAGCGACTTATTTCAAACATTGTCTTCTTTTTTTTAAATTATTATTATTATTATTTGAAAGAAAAAAATATATCTATCTATCTCTAAATGCCTTATCGACATTTTTTTAAAAATTGAATTGATATCCAGTATGTCTTTAATGGAATGAAATGTCGCAGAGCTCTCATGCCGCAACTATTGTCGTTTCATATTAGAGGTAATTAGTAGGCAGAATTTTTTTTTTTTGAAACTTATTTGTGGTTTATCTTTTCGTGGTGGACGGATGGCCAAATGGACGGAGGTTGGTTTCATTTTGCCAGCCTGATTCATTTCTCACCACTCTGCCTACGTTTCTTCCGCCTCTCGTGATTCCAAGACCTTCGTCTCCCCTTACCTGCTAGCCTATTTAATTAGAATCACCGGTGATTAAACCTGAATTATTGTGTTTTTTTTTAAAATCCTCCAACCCTTACCATTGAGCCCTCCAACATAAGTGGAGTTCGGACAGATTCACATCCCGAAAACACTTGTTTACGTCTGAAAAACTGTAAGGCAGTAACGCTTAATTCACCATCTTGAGTGTCGAATTCTGGAATGCATTATATTTCTTTATGAAACTCAAGATGACTTTTTTTATTATTACTATCTAAAGAAAAAGTAAATAGCCGTGGAAAACAGCTGAGGATAACTATAGTAAGTAACAGAAACTGGTCCCCTTTAAAATACCATTGTCTTTCTTTTTTCCTCTCTCTCTCTCTCTCTCTCTCTCTCTCTCTCTCTCTCTCTCTTTTGTGAAGCGAGGATGAAAACCACAACTGCTCAGGTGAAGATCCCAGTGCTAAAGTTACCTGTTTAAATGACAACGCGAAGATGAAAAGAGACAGACGGGGCTTCTAAAACAGCACGAGGAGGGCCAAATTGTTCTCTCCCATCTGTCTTTTCAATATTCAGTGATAATCAGTTTTGTTCTGAAAAGATATAAGTAAGTTTCTAAGGGGACAGATCGCAGAGAACAACATTTGGGAGTCGGTTACTTCTCAAAGCTCTACCAGATCGGTCTATTATTATTATTATTACTTAAGAAAGCACTTGGAAGTGATCACTAAAATGGCTGGGACACTTGCCAACGTGCCTGATTTCTCTCTCCAAAGTGACTTTTAATAGAACAGTTGAAATGAAATATATATATATATATATAGTGGCCTAAACGTGGAGCTCTCACCTCACAATCAGGAGGCTGTGTGAGTTTGATCTTAGGTAGAGGCAGATATTTCTCTCTCTGGGCACAATGAGAATTTATCTGCTGAATATAACTCCGCATTGGTGACAGGAAGGGCATCCGGCCAGTAAAACACTCAGCTCCATTCAGTTGCCCCAACTCCACCCCACAAGGGATTACAGGGGTCATTAAAAGACTATGGTGATGACATATGTGTGTGAGTGTGTCTGTGTCTGTCTGTGTGTAAATGTGTTGTGTGTATGTGCATGTATGTGTATATGAGGTTTACAATAGTGATGGTAGACAGAGAATTCTGGAAGGAATACAATGGCAGAAAAAAACCAGCATCACAATATCCCAAATTTCAATGAACAGACAGTTCCAGGAAGATAAGCAGTGGATTTCTGAGGTGTATTAGGAAAAGCTTAACATTTTAATAAGCAGAGAAAGAGGGGCTTCCTTTCCCCCCATAAAGATCGTTCATGTTTTCTGTGCAGTGGTATCAAAGAATGGCTTCTGTTGAACGTTTTGATTCTTTCTTTCTTTCTTTCTTTCTTTCTTTCTTTCTTTCTTTCTTTCTTTCTTTTTTGTTTTCACAAGAATGCTTTCGGCGTCTTTTATTCTCTCTCTTTCTCTCTCTCTCTGTCTCTGCCTTTATGAATATTGTCTGCCGAACGGACTAGTCTCTTGCCCCATTTTTTGTTCGTTTTTCAAGCAAAGCAAAAATATTATTTTATTTTATTTTTTTCTGATGGTTTGCATTGTTTCTAAAGTCTTAAGAATCTCCTGTTAAGGCACTGAAGGAAAACAAAAACAAAAAAACAAACGAACAAAAAAAATCAGAATCCTGTGAAAAGTTCTTGGCACCATCATCAGTATTGTGTCGAAATCGACACCCGGGAGAGAGAGTAAAATTGGCTCAGGTGACCAGGATCACTGAAGTAACTGGGAATCTCGGTTGTTCCTCCCTTTGCAAGCCATGATAAATGCAGGATCTGTAACGAGATGACAAAAAGCTGAGCTCTGTCCCATAGAAACAAAATCATGCGCAGGGACCAGGAAACAAACATCAGAGGAAGGAGGGGATCAGCCCACTAAATTTTCTTCTCCTCCCCCTACTTTTCTATGGTTCTGTGATATAACCCAAACAATCCACTCCTCTCATTTTGGGGGCCGCCCCCTTAAGATTTTGGGGTAAGCGATGGACCTGAGTCAGTGATGAAATGTAAAATTTGTTACCATCGGTTCTGTGGCCGTGGCTTGGGGGGGGGGGGGGGGAGTGGGTGGGCATGGCCAACTTTTTTTTTTACTTTTTTTACTTTTAAAAGCATTTTTTTCTACAACCTCTTCAGCCGAAGAGATTGTAAAAAAAATGCTTTTAAAAGGCTCTGACGATCCCAGCTGAGTTGCCTGATCATCAGAGGCTTTTGTTTTCTTTTAAAAGCATTTTTTTTTTGCTTTTAAAAGAAAAAAAAAGGCTCTGACGATCATCAGGCAACTCAAGCTGGGATTGTCAGAGCCTTTTAAAAGCAATTTTTTTTTTTTACAAGCTTTGGTTGTAGAAAAAAATGCTTTTAAAAGGCTCTGACGATCCCAGCTGAGCCGCGCGATCATCAGAGGCTTTTTTTTTAACTTTTAAAAAATGCTTTTAAAAGTTTTTTAAAAAAGTCTCTGATTATCATGCGGCTCAGCTGGGCTTGCGGGGGGTGGGGGTGGGGCAGGGATTTTTGCTACTGGTTCTCCGAACCACCCGCCGCTAACACTACCGGATCGGGCGATCCAGTCCGAACCGGGAGCATTTCACCCCTGACCTGAGTAGAACCAAATCGTTGGCCTGAGAAAACTGTTCGAGATATTCATTTCCTGTCCCAAAGGTGCTTTCTCCAAAAGGCAGATGGAGTTTCTTTGTTTTTTCCCCCCGTGAAAACGTTTCGCTACTCATCCAAGAAGCTTCTTCAGTTCTTCTTCAGAAAAAAAACAAAGAAAGAAAGAAAGTCCAGTTGCTTTCATAAACGCACCTTTGGGACAATCATGACCTGGATGGCTGAGAATCTCCATATATGTATTAGAGGTAGTAGCAATGACTATAGAGGAGACAACACCATAAATCAGACTTGGTTGATAGAAAACAAGATTCAAGGTTGCTCTTTTGGAATTCATGCCCTCCACTTTATGGAAAGGAGAGATATGACTACAGTAGTGGCCAAAATTGTGGAACCCTTTTGGGAAAGTTATATTTTCTAAAACTAGCTAATAACACCACTTTTTTGGGGAGTAGTACCATAAAATTATATATCAATGGAAGGATAATTTAATCAAGAATGTAATGCAATAACTTTTATGAAGGATTTGCTATTGGAATAGCAATTACAGTATAAAGAAGAAAAATGAAACATGTAGAAAAAACGAGATATACAAAAATTATCACCATAGGAAAAAACAAGATATACAAAAATGATCACCATGTCAGTTAATACTTAGTTGGGTAACCTTTAGCATGGATTAAGGCCTTACAACGTCTTCCCATGGAGTGAACCAAGTCTTTTAGTTCTGCAGCTGTTCTAATGTGAAACCAAGATTGAAGGATTGCTTCTATTAACTGGGTTTTATTGCTGGGTCACTTCTGATTAACAAGTTTCTTTAGTCGGCTCCCAGATTTTTCTGGGCTATTCCCAGGCCATTCCAACAGTGGAATAGGATTATCTTGAAACTCCTCCCCAAAAAGTGGCGTTATTAGCCATCAAACCTCAAAAAGACACTTTCCCCAAAAGGTTTCCACAATTTTGGCCGCTACTGTATTTATTTTGTTTTTATGAGTTCCGTCACAATAACAAAGCGACTCAGAATTTTGCCCGGTTCTCTTCAGGACCTCAACATTTCTCTTCCATTGGACAACAGGAGAAAAGATCTCAGAAAAAATACTTACCGTTGTTCCACAGTTCCCTTTAATATATACAAGTGAATATCACACATAGAAGGTTTTTTTAAAAAAAACGAGGAAAATATCAACAGCATCATTTTATATTTGTGCTCCTGGATGGGTCAATATTTTCAACAAGATTGAATGTATGGCTGTAGAACTAATGAGAAAAAAAAAATAGATGCTGACTTAAAACCCAGATTTGAAGACTCTGCGAAGCACAACGGATTCATGTTATTTAAGAAGGAACTGTAATTTTGGATTTAAATTGCTAGCTTCAGAATCTTTGGAGGTGGGGAAGGGTGTGACACACTTCCTGGAGCTCTTGCCTCACAATCAGGAGGTTGTGAGTTCGATCCAGGGATGAAATATACCGGTTCGGACTGGTTTGGTCGAATCCGTAGTGGTGGCAGCGTGTGGTTCAGAGAACCAGTAGCGGCGGCAGCACGAAGCTCCGCCCACTTACCCAGACGTCGTTACTTCCTGGTTTTAACCAAGAAGTAACCTGGTTTTGACCCTCTACGCATGTGTAGAATGCTTTGCACATGCACAGGGGGTCCAAGTGTGCCCGTGATGTGCGCGCACACACTTCTGAGCCAGTAGGGAAGGTAAGTAGATTTCATCCCTGGTTGGATCCTAGGTAGAGGCAGATGTAGGGTCTCCTGCTTGGGCAGGGGGTTGGACTAGATGACCTGCAAGGTCCCTTCCAACTCTGTTAATCTGAATCTCAATGCAACAAATGAATTAAGGAGTGTATACAGCTCAATGTAAGGGCATCGTGTTATTGGGTGGACAATCGCAATTTGAGCGAAATAGACGTTACACTTGCTCATTTGACGATGCTACTCTAGGTAACTGCTTTTCTGTAGAAATAATTGGATGGAATTTCAGGCTTTATCATAATTCTCTCTTTAATGCATGGCTCTCCAAAGCTGGATCAAGTAGTCAGACTTTCCTGCTCATTACTGCAATTTATTGGAATTCTAAACCGAGAGGGGGGGAAATGATTTATCCTGTTCGAGAAATAAATAATCGCCAATGTCCATTTCCTGAGGAAAAGGCATCATGCCATGAAAAGGATGGATATCATCCCATCTCCAGATAATACTTAATTTATGTAAAAAAAATATGGCTTTAATATTAAATACTGTGCTTTTATCACAGCAAATCCTTCTCACAGAAACAAAGATGTATTGATAGAAGAAAATATTTGTAGCTCAGGATTGATGCTCTCTTGAGCTTGGTGTTGTGGCCCATCAGCGGCCTGTGCAGTTAGTAGCTGATTCCGACAGCAAGGAGGCTGGTGTGGTGCTGCGCCAGCAGCCTGTGCAGCTGGTACTCGAGTCAGACAATGAAGAGGCTGGAGAAGATGTGGTGCCAGAGGCGGGGACTCAGCCAGGGCCTTCAGAACCTCCAGAAGCTCCCATAAGTGAAGAGGAAGAGGAGGAGCCTCTTTTCGATGCACAGGCGTGCAGAGCTGCCAAAAGGCAGGAGTGGTTCCTCAGGAGGAGCTCTCCTCGAGAGTAAGGCTTGGGGCTAATTGGCCACTCCTTTAGTCTATTTAAGGAAGGATGACAACTGAGGCAGTTTGCAGGGAACAACTTCATTCACTCTCCTTTGCGTCCTGATCTTAGTTCTCTTATCAGTTTCCTGCAAATTGCTTCTGGGCTTTCTGCCAACCATAGTAAGATTACGATTATTTATTCTTTGGATTCTTGTAGGCTGGTAATAAAGTTAATTAACAGCCTTTATTTGAAAAAGACTGATTTAATTTAGTAAACTAAGATTTGTACAGACTTCGTGTGTGCTGCATTCTTTGGGGTCCGTAGCTGGGGCAGAACATTTGGTAACCAAACCAAACCTCTTCCAGATGTTTCATTACCAAACTAGGTAACATACCATCAATACATTAATATTGTTATCCAGTTTGGTAATGAAACAACCAAGCTCAAAAGACCACCAAGGACTCCCCAAAGATGTATGAATGGTTTGACGGAGCCCCTCCCATTGATAGAATCGAACAATCGTTGATTGACCAACGATTTAAGAGTCAACCCAACCCACGTTTGGGGGGTTCTAGCTGCCTTGTGTCCAACGTCCGAGATGTTCCATCCTAAAGCGTTACTCCAGATGCAGAGGGAGAAGACAAAACACCAAAACACGTCAACATCAGGAACACCAAACACGTAAAAACAACAACAACAAACCAGTGGATTTGCTTACTCAACCTTTAGCCATACCACTAGATCTTTACACTTTCTGTTCCATACACGTTGTATCCTTCTCTGTACGTAGCATAATTCTGGGTATTGGGTGCAGGAGCTGGCTTAAAGTTTTGTGTGTTCTTTGTCAGTTTCATTCGTTTGGACTCTGCTCGAGACTTGTAACAGAATTCTATCAAGGCCACAGTCATGGCAAGGCCGAGGCCTCCAACCAGGATATAAAACACCCCTGCCACATTGCTCAAGCTGAGTGCGCTTGTCTTGTCCTAAGAAAAACGAACCAGTCGGTTAGCTTCAGAGTAGGAAAAAAAAATCAACAGACAAGGTGGACATTGTGTTACTTAGGCAAAAGAACGAGAGGGATTTGCTACAAGAACCTAAGGCCTTTCCTGCCTTTGAGCGTAAAGCTCTTCTCACCCAAATCTTTCAAAATACAATCGTCAACACTTTCGGTAGCTTAAAGTTACAAATCATGCCCCAGAAAATGAAAAAAAAAAATAACAAAAAAAGGTTTTACAAGAGGAACACACCCAGCAAAGAAAGTTTCATCCCTCCCACCCACCCCCATCCATTTCTCCAGTGCTAATTAACGCACAAGGACACAACGTCAGCTTTTAAACCACGTTTCACAGTTGTTCTGGTGAATATGACTGTATCATCTAATCATCCCTTGGAATGTGTCAGATATTCCCACTTGGAGTGGGGCTGAAGAAAGCAGGGTGAATTTAAAGAATTTCCAAAAAAAAAAAGAAGAAGAAGAAGAAGAAGAAGACGAAGAAGAAGAAGAAGAAGAAGAAAAAGAAAAAAAAAGAAAAAAAAAGAGGAGAAAAAGGCCTTTGAAAATGATTTTCAACTGAAGAATATAGATCGATCATCCAAATTTGACTAATATTTTCCCTGGCATCCTAAATAGCCAAGCTGTAAGACATTGATCAGTTATTTTTCAGGCTGAGTTCGCTAACACTAATTTCGGGCTGAATATCAGAGCTGAACCAAGAAACGAAACAATAACCCAGCCAAAAATAAGATGGATTTCTGTAACTTTCTGAGCTGCAAATCCTTAAGGCAGAAAGGAAAATAAATAAATAACTGTCTGGGGTTGGTTTCTTTGTCTGAAACGCCATTGTAACCATTTTGCTGCTGGATTGGTTTACCAAATCCCTTGGTTCTCGGTGATGGTGACTCCTTCTACTTTGAGCTGTGACACAAAGAAAATCAGAAGGCTTGTCAACATGAGAAAGTTGTGCTGGTACCACTGAGTGCGAATCGGAAACGCAGTCAAACTGATTCAGGTCCCCAAGGTGGACAGAACCCTTCTGGACTTCCAAAGTGAATATTTTGGAAAGCCTACTTTGGTCGGAAAACACAAAAACACCCAACAACTTTAACGCTGCGGGATGCGGTCCAGCAAAACCAGATGATAACAGGGGGCCAGCACAAATCCAACCGAGCGTCTAGAAGTCGGCAACGAAGAGACAGACGTGAGTTCCTCCTCTGTCTTGAACGAAAAATCTAACAACCCCGTAAGCACTGTCCGCCCAAGGGGTGTGATCCAGCTTCACAACGGACTCATCTTAAAACCAGCACAACTCTCTTATGTAGGCAAGGCCTGAGTGGTTGATGTCAATCTGGATTCCAGACCAATCTGGCAGATATTACAGAAAACTGGTGCTTTTCAATGGTTTGCAGGTTGAGCCTCCGCTTACCATAAGAGTCAGAGTAAACCGTAAGTAGCCGGGGTGTTTTTTATTATTATTATTATTATTTTACAATCGGTCTATCAAATCAGCTTCTCACATGGAAATCCCTTCAAGCACCTTTCCCCAAATATAATCAAGAGGTAGGCAGAGAAAGTCAAGGGCACATTGAGAAGCCTAGCTACTGCGGTCTTCGCTGAATTTTAAGTTCCGCCTGATTGCATTTCAAATTTTGAGTTACGATGAGAGGCTAACCCTGCAGTGGTGCATTTAAACGTCCATCGGCCCAAAAGTCAACTGAAATTGAAAAGGCTATATCCTAGCCCTCCTGAAACCAATATATGTCTCATGACTTCAGCAGGGCCAGGGGATGGAGCCTTCTGGAAAACATCTAAGAATGCCGATTAGGAAAATGATCATAGTCTTTTTTTATTTATTTAAAAAAAGAAAAAAAAAACCAAAGGCACGAATAAGAAATATTCCATTCCTATTTATTTACAACAGGAACCGGCTGTCCCGCCGTTCTTTGTGCATCCCAAAAATGTGATTTGAATATTGGGGGGTGGGGGGAAGGGTTGGGAGGGTTTTCCGATGGTCCCCTTAAAATACATTCTCCAATGTTGCAATCCCAAGTGGGGCAGAAAGTGCTTTACTTCCAAATCAAAAAAAAAAAAAAAAGGAAAAGCGGGAATCGAAGCCCTGTCTTTTACGTCCCACCGGAGCAGCCAGCCATAGGGTGGCTCCCCCCATCATCAACACCCCAGCAACATAATTGGTGTGTCTCTAAGCCGAAAGCCATACCGTTTAAAAAAAGGAAAAGAAAAAGGAAAGGAAAGGAAAGAAAGAAAGAAAGAAAGGAAAATCAAAGTCTGAGGTTGCAAAAAAATTTGTTGGTATGGAATGTCGCAATACAGTAGCAAAATGGTTTGATGAATAATTGTGGGTTTTTTTGTTTTTCTTTTAAAGCAACCGAATGGCTAACATTTATGGAATGAATTTGCAATAAAACAATGCAATATTAGATTTTTTTTAAAAAAAAATAAGAGGATGTTTATGCTCATTAAAGACTTATCCTCTCAAAAATGCTCGGTTTTTTTTTTTAATACTCATGTATGTTCTGGGGTGTTTTCCCCTCCCTTTCACTGTACCTAGAAAGAAGTGACAACATTTCTAGGAAAACTCTGCAGTCTTTGGTCGGCGTTGCGTATTTTATCTGTGCAAAACAGAGAAGCCGCAGGGGATGATTTAATATGGAGTGATTTGGGCCAATTTAAAGAAGCAAAAACAAAACAACAACAACAACAAAAAAAACCCTTGGTTTTAAAAAAAAAGATTGAAAGAGAAAGGAGAGAAAGAACAGATTGGCACCATATGCAAAATAATAATAATAATAATAATGATAATAATGATAATAATAATGATAATAATAATATTGTGGGGAGGTGTTATTGCAAAGAAAAAGAAAGTCCGACTATCCCTTTGGCTAATTCTTCAATTAAAGTCTCCTTTGGCATATAAAAATAGTTCTCTGCTTAACCTTCTGAAGATAAAGAGTTACATTTATGGAACGGATTTGCAATAAAACAATGCACTATTTTAAAAAAAATTGAAAAATAAAATGTCTCAGGTCTTTCTAAGAAAAAAAATATATTTTATGCTTTTCCAACTATCCGCTCGAAAATGATCAGCTTTAGCATTCATGAGTCTCTTCGTGATTTGTTTGTGGGTTTTTTCCCCCCTTCCCCATTACTGTATTGAGAAGGAAGTTACAAACCAAATAAATGAAGTCTAAGGGCCTTTTTGCAAATGGTGAGCGGAGAAAGATTTCAATCAAAGGCAAACTTCTCTCTCGAGGCACGTTTTTTTTAAAAAGAAATATGTGCGAGATGAAAAAAGCCACCAGATAGTGATTTTTTTATACGGAGTGACTTTGGCTAATTCCAAGGACAAAAAAATAATAATAAAACATCAAAAAAATCCCTCGACTTTAAAAAAGAGACACAGAGAGAGAAAGAGAGAGAGAGAGAGAGAAGAGAGAAGAGAGAGAAGAAAGCAAGAATGAAGTTGCATCGAATGCCAAAAAAAACCCCCTCCAAATATATATATATATATATATTTATATTATATATATATATTATTGCAAAGGAAAAATAAAAATAAAGAAAGTCGAGCTGAGCTAACCCTTTAGCTAACTCTTCAATGGAACTTCTCCTTTGGGAGGATGGATTATTATTTTTTTTTTAATAAAAAGAGTTCACTGCTTAACCTTCAGAAGATAAAGAGATAACTTTGGGGGGGGGGAGAGAGAAATGAAACGAGGGCTCAAAAATAATAATGGAAAAGAGAAAAAAAGGGGGGAATCAGAGAAAATCCTTCAGCAAACTGCAAAACTGACCTTGCTTCCGGAATCCTTGGCACCACATTCACCTTTATCGTACCACCATTTGTTTTTCAGCTTGTCTAAGATGCCTTGTTCACTGAGTTTCAATACTGCAAGGTTTACAGGAGTTCTTTACGTGGGAAATAACATAAATAACATTATATTATGTTATTTTATGTTATTCAAGCTTTAAACTACTTTCAAACTATACAAAGCGATAAAGCAGGGTTCCTGGCTGCAAACGTCAAAAGATATAGCTCTAGTATCACTAGCGGTGTGTATAGATATATACATATATATATACATATACATATATACATATATATATACATATATATATACATATATAGGAATATTTAGCTCATACTGCAGGCAAACTGGATCAAACCCCTTTATAAAGAAAGTTTAAACTTCTAGAACACCACTCGATCACCAGGTCCTGCCCATATCGCTTTGAGTAATCGGCACATGCTGTTAAATCCGTTCCGTGGAAAGCGTGGGATCTGATTTCCCCGTTTGGTTGGTTTAGGATTGTACGGTGGATACCGTTCGTCAGCCTGCAGTAGCTTTGGGACAGACTTTTATCCTCAAAGGCTTCCTTATTGAGCTAACAGAAAGAACCAGAGAGGATGGCTGAGTTCAAATCATCTTTTTTACACCACCCTGTCTTTGCCCGCACAGGAAGATCCCGTGAAATCATTGATTGCTAAAAGTACTATGCAGAAGAATCTTCTCAACTAACGGTTAGCACCTGGTTGGAATTGGATAAGGACCTACGGAATTCAAGGAGAGTTGGACTTAGTTTGCTCGTGACTACGTAGGGCAGTGTTTCTCAACCTTGGTAGCTTGAAGATGGGTGGACTTCAACTCCCAGAATCCCCCAGCCAGCAGCGCTGGCTGGGGGACTCTGGGATTTGAAGTCCACCCATCTTCAAGCTTCCAAGGTTGAGAAATACTGACGTAGGGATTCTAGGCTGATTCCTCTTTTCACTCCACCTCTAGGTTCTGCCATCCCTTTTCCGGCAACCAAGCTATTTGGTGGGAAATTCAAGAATATCCAGATTTCTCTACACAAGATCAAAAGAAAAGATCAAACACTTTCTCTCCCAATGCACAAAGAAATTAGCTTACAGTTTTGCGGGCTTGTTTATTCTTAGGTTTAGGGGCAAGATACCCTGAATAGATATAGATATACAGCCCTAGAACTGTGCAGAGATTCCTAATCATAGTCACAATGTCACGATATCCTGTTCTCACTGAGAAGGGGTTTAAAGAAGTACTTATTGAGGACAAGAGAGTCGAATCTTTCAAAAAGTATAACCACAAATCCAGGAAACCATTGCATTCCTGATGTCAACCCTGAAGCTGACCTGACCATTTTGAGGCTTCAGTGTTGCCACACTGGAGCTGAAGGATAGAAAGGGGGAAATAGAGATAGCTGGGGTGAGAAAATACTTTCTCCTGGGAACCAAGGACATTCCCACAGGTTTGTCAGAGAGAGGAGGAGTGATGTTACCATGCAACCGGACCGAACCTGATTGGACCATGTGACTGATCGTTTGGGGAAGGGAGAAAACTTTTACTTTTAATTAGGTGGAAACCGCAGGAACATTCAGAGTCGGTTTTCATCAGCCTGTGCCAATACGATATATCCAATAAAGCTGTTCTTTGAGGAATTCACCTGCCTTGGAGTTCTGTTTGCTATGGATATATTACTTGGAACCCTGACACCTGAGTCAACCCACATCCACTCTGTCAATTCTGTAAACTTTAGGACACAGAATCCTCCACTGAAGCAAAGTTGGAAACTTTCGGATCTGCTCAAAGTCCCACGGTTTTCTGAAGTTCGAAAAGAATCCAAGAATCTGCAGTACATTCAGTTCCCCTGAACACCTTTTGATCAATCTGTGCGCTAATTTGTACATCGCTAACCCCGCAACAGTCCAGTGGTATCAATTCCCTTATGAAGCTCATGCAGTTTGTTATTCAACCACGGTTCGCTTAGCAAGCACCGATTGATAGCTTGATATGGTTTCCAACTTCCTATGGCTTAGTTCACATGACACATTTAAACCAAATTGGGAGAAATATGGAAACATCCAGAGGCAGATTAATAACAAACCAATCCACACCGCTGCTTTACTTTGACCAACAATAAGCTATGTTTACTTATTCTGCTCAAGGAATCTCAACCCTGAGTTAAAAAAATCCAGAGACAAGGCTGCCTATCTTGGTTAACCATCTCTTTGAGCAGCATAACTGCCTACAATATGCTACCATCACTTGGAAAATATTCAGCAGAAGCCTTGCGTGAAATGAAATGATGTGCACTCTCCTTTTTCTTCAGAGCCGATCTGATATGCTTTGCTATCCAAACTGAAACAGCAAATTAGACCTTCCCACCCCACCCACCTGCTGTTGTGGCCCCTCCAGCAGGTGAATTGGAGGAGGAGGCAGCATGGGAGTCAGGGCCAGCATCAAGGCAACCTGAGAGCTCTGGGGGGAAAGAGGGAGTGGAGCTGGCAGAGAGAGAGAGAGACAGAGGCAGAGCCTGGACTGTCAATCAGTCCCCAGATGGAGAGGCAACAGCCCCCAGGTCTGGAGGTGTCTGATGAGGAAGAGGAGGAACAGCTGGGTCCAGTGCCTGATGCATGGATGCCCAGAAGGCAGAGGAGAGGAGAGCAGCGGAAATCTATGGGCTGGTCCTTGGGATGGAAGAGCCACCACTGCAAACGAAGCCCCACCTTAGTTCTTGGGATAAAAGGCAGGGGTTGGAGATGAATAGATGTGGCAGACAACTATTCATCTCTCTGCCGGACAGTCTAATTAGCCTGCTGAAAGAGAGAAACTTTTCGCCGGGGCTGCTGGGGCTCCTAATAAAGGAATCATTGATTTAACTTCAGAGGGTTTGTCATGTCTGGGGAGCCGAGTGAGAACACCTTCTTCCTTTTGTTTTGCTCTCAATTAAGCACAAGGAAAAGCAACTCTATCTCACCACCCCCCCAATTCTTCCTGAGTGGTGTGATGCAGCAACCTGGAGGAGATTATCTGAAATTGCATGGAGGTGCTAACATTGGATGACCCTCGATGGCCTGCGTATTTATGAAACAGATGTTGTTTTGCCTTTCCATCCTTTCTGGGAAGGGGGGGGGGCTTCTGAATGCAAACGTTGGCTGCTGATGGCTTATTCACTTCCTTTTCAAAGGCAGAAGTTGAATGCAGCCATTCATCAGCATTCAATCTCCCCAAAGACGAAATCTCAATTAAGTCTGCCGAGTTTTCAATCGAATGGCGTAGAGCTTCATATCTGTCTAGATTTCTCGTTGGTGCTTTTCTCAATGTAAGAAAAATGAACTATAGAAGAGTTGCATTTCCTTGATGAGTTAGGAAGGGGAGCATCTTTCTAAATAGTTCTGTTCCGTTTTCCATCAAGATATTTTGTTCCTGCAATGAGATTCCTTCTTTGTGATGGAATACATTTTTTTGGTTTGGTTTTCCCAGGAGTAAAATTTAGCTTTGGATCCATCGAGCCTTTGATGTTCTCCTGGTCATCGCAAATGTAGTGTCGATGGAGTAGCTTTTTGGGGTGCATACATTGAGATTAATATATATATGTTTTCTGAGGTTTTTGCAGGTGTTTGTATGTAGGTCTTTGGTTATTCGGGTTTTCTCCCGTGTAAAATTGGAGGTGTCTTGGCAACGTTTCGACGAAGTCTCATTCGTCATCTTCAGGCTGGTGTTCTCGGCTTTGTGCTTCTAGGAGCAATGTGTGTGATCGCAGCTGTTTCTTCCTTTTAACTGCCAGTGGGGGTGTGAACTGATTGTGTGGGAGCTTGGCTGTGTTCTGATTGGGTGGAGGTGTGTTCTGATAACCCCCCATCCAATCAGAGCACAGCCAAACCCCCAACCAATCAGAACACACCTCCACCCAATCAGAACACAGCCAAGCTCCCACCCAATCAGTTCACACCCCCACTGGCAGTTAAAAGGAAGAAACAGCTGCGATCACACACATTGCTCCTAGAAGCACAAAGCCGAAAACACCAGCCTGAAGATGACGAATGACACTTCGTCGAAACGTTGCCAAGACACCTCCAATTTTACATGGGAGAAAACCTGAATAACCAGACCTACATACATACATACATACATACATACATACATACATACATATATATCTATATGCAATAAATCAGATAGATGCAGAAGGATGCACAAGCCATTTGTAAGTAACAAGAAGCAATTGATACAGTCACCCATGTTTTTGAGCTTCCTGAATGAAAATTCACAATGGTGAACCAGACTGATCAAAGGTTATCTTCTTGATCCTTCAATTTGCACTATAGATGAATAGCTTCTCTTCTAAAGGGTGTAGATCAAGGAAGTTCCTTTTTATGCAACGCGAGATTAAGCTTTCTGAAAGAAGAAGTGGGATGGCTATTCATTTAGAGGAATTTAAAAGGAGAGTAGACAAATTTGTGAAATACGTTGCCATGGAGGGATGCTACAATTGATGACTTTAGACTCATGAACAATTCTGAAAATATGGTTATATCTATCCATCTATCCATCCAACTTCTTCCTCTTTTATTATAATATCTTCCTTCCATATCTTATAAGGTAAAGGTTCCCCTCGCACATATGTACTAGTCATTGCTGACTTTAGGGGGTGGTGCTCATCTCTGTTTCAAAGCCGAAGAGCCAGCGCTGTCCGAAGACGTCTCCGTGGTCATGTGGCCAGCATGACACAACACCAAAGGCGCACGGAATGCTGTTACCTTCCCACCAAAGGTAGTCCCTATTTTTTCTACTTGCATTTTTTTTTACGTGCTTTCGAATTGCTAGGTTGGCAGAAGCTGGGACAAGTAACGGCAGCTCACCCTGTTACACTGCACTAGGGATTCGAACCGCTGAACTGCCGATCGATTGACAAAACAGCCTTGGTAGTACAGTGGTCTAAAGCACCCTGTTATTAAGACCAGCTGCCTGCAATTACTGCAGATTCGAATCTCGCCAGGCTGAAGGTTGACTCAGCCTTCCATCCTTTCTAAGGTAGGTAAATTGAGGACCCAGTTGTTGGGGCAATAAGCTGACTTTGTATAAATATATACAAAAGGATGAAGGCTATTGCTTAGCGCATTGTAAGCCTCCCTGAGTCTCCGGAGAAGGGCGGCATATAAATCAAATAAAAAAAAAAAAAGCTCAGCGTCTTAGCCACTGAGCCACCACGTCCCTCCAAATCTTATAGGTGTTCTTTAAAAAAAAAAAATTCCAATATTTGGGGGCTGCCACAAAGAAGAGAGGGTCAACATATTTTCCAAAACACCCGAAGGCAAGGCAAGAAAAAAAATGGATGGAAGCTAATCAAAGAGCAAAGCAACCTAGAACTAAGGAGAACAATTAACCAGTGGAACAGCTTGCCTCCAGAAGTTGTGGGGGCTCCATCACTGGAGGTTTTCAAGAAGAGATTGGACAGCTATATAGGGTCACCTGATTGAGCATAGGTTGGACTAGAAGACCTCCAAGTCTCTTCCAACACTGTTATTTTGTTATCCTATAGATCTGGAATGGACAGAGTTTCAAGTCCCAAAGATGCTTTTTCAGGAGGCAACTGGACTTCCTTGTTTTTGTTTTTTTGTTTTGAAGACGTTCTTTTGGAAAAAGTCCAGTCGCCTCCTGAAAAAACACCTTTGGGACAACCATGACCTGGATGTCTGAGAATTTCTTCAGAAAATCATAGAGCTTCAAGGTTTTATAAATCTTTTATATCCCTCCTTAAAAGTTTCAGCAAATCCACTCAAGTCTTATCAGGAATGCAGGAGAGGGAAGGCTGAAGGGCACAGTTCTCGGTTGAATTTACTTTTCAACTAAATTTGTTCTGTTGTTTGTTGTCTTCTTCCCCAGCCTTCTGGAGTTTGCATCTGTTTGCCTCTAGGGTGTAAGAGGAATCCATACTAAGCTATTTGTTTGTTTGTTTTTAAAAAGTGTTTTCCCTCTCTCTCCTGGTTGCAAATAATAATCTATGGACAGCTTTTGCTTCGTCTTCAAAACAAGGTAAAGGTAAAAGTTCCCCTTGCACATACGTGCTAGTCGTTCCCGACTCTAGGGGGCGGTGCTCATCTCCGTTTCAAAACCAAAGAGCCAGAGCTGTCCGAGGACGTCTCCGTGGTCAGTGGCCGGCATGATTAAATGCCAAAGGCGCACATAACATTGTTACCTTCCCACCAAAGGTGGTCCCTATTTTTCTGCTTGCATTTTTTACGTGCTTTCGAACTGCTAGGTTGGCAGAAGCTGGGACAAGGAATGGGATCTCACCCCGTTACACGGTGCTAGGGATTCAAACCGCTGAACAGCTGACCTTTCTGATCAACAAGCTCAGCATCTTAGCCACTGAGCCACCACGTCCCTTTCAAAACAAATCCTAGTACAATTTTGATATTGTCACGGTATTGCGTACTAGTCCAAGCTCCATCAAAAATAAGGTGACAACATTTAATTAACAGTGTCACAAAATCTGCTTCATCAATACAGCATCCAGTTTTGGTCACCATATTATTAAAAAAAAGATGTTGAGACTCTGGAAAGAGTGCAGAGAAGAAAAACAAAGATGATTAGGGGACTGGAGGCTAAAACCTATGAGGAATGGTTGCAGGAACTGGGTATGTCTAGGCTGATGAAAAGAAGGACATGATAGCAGTCTTCCAATATCTCAGGGGCTGCCACAAAGAAGAGGGAGTCAAGCTATTCTCCAAAGCACCTGAAGGCAAGACAAGAAGCAATGGGTGGAAACTAATCAAGGAGAGAAGCAACTTAGAACTAAGGAGGAATTTCCTGACAGTGAGAACAATTAACCAGTGGAACAACTTGCCTCCAGAAGTCGTAAATGCTCCAACATTGGAAGTTTTTAAGAAGATGTTGCATCACCATTTGTCTGGAATGGTATAGGGTCTCTTGCCTGAACAAGTGGTTAGGCTGTAAGACTTCCAACTCTACAATGTTATTATTCTGTTCTGTTATTCTGCTTCCTGGCATTGCTGGAAATGTTAAGAAGTCAAGGTAAATTTCCACTGACTTGTTTGGTAGAAATAGCAGCGATACAACAGCCACTTCAGACCTCTTCCTTTTGCAGAAATATTTCAATAGAATTGCAGCTCAATTCTTGGCAGGCATTGCTCTTCAGCAAACTACATTGCCTTTGATGTGATCCAACAAGATTTGTTTGAGGGATATAATATAGCTGGCTTTCTTTTGTTGTTTAAGTGAATATGCATTACTTCAGTCAAGAAAAGGAACATTAAAATATTTAAACATTCCATCTACCAATTGATCTTCGTCTGGGATATTCCATACTCTCCGTCTCAGGGAAAAGAAAAAGAATTTTTTTTCAAAAGAACACAAAAGTCCCTTGGACAATTTGTCTTGTATTGATATAAAGGAAGAGACTGAGTTACGATTGTACTCAATTGCTTTCTGTGCAATTAAGGGAATGTATCAGATGAAGAGTGCTATAAGCAGGTGGATCGACAATGATTCTTCAGTCCATTAATACTGTAAAATGTTTGACTTCGGATCTGTACTGTATGGCAAAAAATAACAAGCTTGCAGGTAAGAACTTTTTCAACTGCCCGAGAGAAAAGGAGGAAGCACTGAAATAAAAACAAACAAGCTAATGGCCAGGTGTACTAGGAGCAGGTGTGCATCCATTATTCATGATTGCTCAGAAAAAGGTTTTTTTTCCCCCCCAGACTAGAAGGAAAAGGTTAGCTCCTCTTAGGAATGACACTTTGCCAGATGGTGAGGAACTACTGTTGTTCTGACCCAGCTCCCCAAACACGACAAACCCTCTGAAGTTAACTCAAAGATTCCTTTATTAGGAGCGCCAGCAACTCCAGCAAAAAGTTCCTCTCTCACCACAGGCTAATAAGTCAGTCCGGCAGGGAGATGAATACTTGTCTGCCACATCTATTCATCTCTGTCCCCTGCCTTTTGTTCCCAGAGCTAGGGGGCCTTCACTACCAGCGGTGGTTCTTCCATCCCAAGGACCAGCCCATAGATTTCTACTGTTCTCCTCTCCTCTGCCTTCTGCGCATCCTTGCATCAGGCACTGGACCCAGCTGTTCCTCCTCTTCCCCATCAGCCACCTCCAGACCTGGGGGCTGTTGACTCTCAATCTGAGGGCTGACTGATGGCCCAGGCTCTGTCTGTCTGTCTGTCTGTCTGTCTGTCTGTCTGTCTGTCTGTCTGTCTGTCTCTCTCTCTCTCTCTCTCTCTCTCTCTGACAGCTCCATTCCCTCTTCCCCCTCGGAGCTCCCAGGTTGCCCTGATGCTGACCCGGACTCCCACACCTCCTCCTCCTCCTCCTCTGATTCAGGTGCTGGAAGGGCTGGCGGCCGACAGGCCGCAACAGTAGAATAGTCAATGGTCCACGCACCAACATGATTGAAGGGCGGTATAGAAATTTAATAAAATAAAAATAAATAAATAATGATTCATGTTTAGGGAAGTTAGCACTTTCAATTGAAAATCACGTGGGCCAATTATTTAACCGGTCTTCAAACTTTTTACAATTCAGTGGAAGAATGGGTCACATGAGTTGGCACCCTTATGATCTTTGAGTCTTTCTAAAGCATCTTTTGTTCCTCACCTGGAGATGAAGGATCTAAATTGGGGTCTCCAACCTTTGCAATTTTAAGACCTGTGGACCTCAATTCCTTTCCTTTGTAGCTCCATGATTCTGATTCTAAATACCTTGGGAATTATGGAGGGAGAGCGAGAAATACATCCATAATAAATGAGGCCGGATACATATCTCCCATTCTTAGCCAAAGAAAGATCAGTTGGCACCAGGAATGGTAGGGATCAATCAGGCATTGAGATACATCCAATATTCTACTCCAACAGTATCAAGTTAGAACTTCTAATCGATCCAAGGTGCTGGGAATTTCGCCTGAGCAAACTTAACAGACCTAGTTGCTAAGAGAGAAAAGGCATGAAATGCTTAGGATGCTTCCAAGGGAAGAACCCATGCCTAGTTCGTGCAAAATATAAGTTCTGGCTTGTTTTATTAAGGGGTTGCTAAATCAGCCAATTAACTGGGTTCACCAAACGTGCTAATTCCTAGCACTAATTCCTAGCACCCTTCTGGCATTGATGATGTTACCTAGTTGGGTTAACATCTGCAAGAGAAATGTCTACGGAGATTCTCAGTCATCCAAGTCATGGTTTTCCCAAAGGTGCTTTTTTCAGGAGGCAACTGGACTTCCTGGTTTTTCTTTGAAGACACTTCGCTTCTCATCCAAGAAGCTTTTTCAGCTCTGGCTGGATGGTGGGGAATGGAAGGATTGATGCTCCTTGCAGACAGCTGGTCATTTGCATCCTTTTTAGAGAGCCGTTGAGGCCACTCCACACCCATTTGCACTACTCAGGTAACACAGATAAACCTCCAAGTGGTCTCAATGACTCTGTAAAGGAATGCGAATGACCCACTCTCTGCAAGGAGTATCAATCCTTCCATTCCCCACCATCCAGCCAGAGCTGAAGAAGCTTCTTGGATGAGAAGCGAAACATCTTCAAAGAAAAACCAGAAAATCCAGTTCCCTCTTGACAACCACTTTTGGGTCTGCAAGAGAACAACCAAGCTTCAGACAGCACCAAGGATCCCACTAACTAATTTATCCACTTATTACAGAATGTATACCTTGCTTTACATACATGCGAGCTGTTAGGAAATGGTTATTGCCTAATTGGTTGGCCAGGAAATATATAAGCCAACATTGTATGTCTGTATTATGTGAATGTATTATATAGCTTTAAGAACTGTGCTGAGTCATTCTGCATCCTGATTGGCTGAGCTCTGTAGCCAATGTATTTAAGGAGAACTCAATTATGGTTAGTTGTGGACACTACACCATTTTTACCTGCTGCTATGCTGTAACTCTTTTTGAGCTCTCTATATGATCATTGTTTGATCATGATTATTTATTTACTGCTTTTTGATATTTATTGAACTGTTTTTACATTGTTCCTGATTGTTCCTTGTATTTTTCTACAAACTGGTAAGAAGATTTTATATTCCTGGATTGATTTTATATTGCACTTTATATGGCTAAGACTTGGATTGTTAAAGGACTATGATTTTGCTTTTCCCTAAAAGTAAAATACTATAAAACCCAGTTTGTCTGTATGTTAATCACAATTACTCTCAAAACATTTCCATGTGTAAAACTCGAACTGTACTCTGCTTTATAAATCACAACTTCGGGTGTAACTCAACAGTATCCTTAACACGAGCATTTTTAAGTCAAAAGCTACTAGCCATATTATGCCTCTTTTGTACCAAGGTGTTTCCTAAGCACAGTTTCCTGGTTCTCTGAAACATACAGATGACCTGATTACTCCTAAAAGATTTCTTTTGTGTCCCAGTTTATCCTTTTGCATAAGTGACATTTGATTTGACCAAGCCATTTTTTTTTTTTTTTTTTAATCTCTCCTCCGGTGCCTGATATGCTCCAGGGAGAATGTTCTTTAATCTGGTTGAATGAGCGAATACTTTTTAGATAGATGCAGACAACTATGGTTTAAAATAGTTGTCTGCATCTATCTCAAAAGTATTCGCTCATTCCACCATATATATATATATATATATATATATATAAAAGATTCATCTCAATAAACTCCAGCTTCACCGCAGTGAGGTTAATATGAACAATTAAATTCTCCCCAGGGGGAGTTTGCCTATTTCAGGGAACTTAGAAGAAGTTGCCATTTGGTAAATTGTTACTCATTTTTCGTTCTCAAAGTGCCCAATTCATAAACTTTTTTTTCCTTAGGAAGAGGTTATTTTAAAAGGAAGAAACAATTGCACAATTGCAATGCCACGCACTGAGGACTAAGCTCCAAACTGGCTCCAAGATCACTGCGCTTAAATTTGCAGCTTTGTCACATCAGTGGAAATGAAAATTTGAATTAAGCACGAATGCTCAAATTCTTTCGAAGCAAGCGCTATAATCCTGCTAACCAAGTAGAACACAACAAAACTGAAAACCTCAAGATTTCTAACTTGGGTCTTTTAGACCCAAAAGAAGCTACAGACACCTCTTCTTTTAACATAACAATACAAACAATACATCTAAGATCAGATCCACAAGTTCCATTTTTTGGCTCACAAAGCTGCTTGGTCCCACGAGAAGAATATGTCAACCAGGAACACACAAAGACTGTTTAAATGACCTTCTAAAATACTAGAAAAGAAGGGGGGGGGGAAATACCTTAATCAATTCTCCTGATCAATTTTTCAACCTAGCATGTTCAACCACATCTGGAAGGCAGCCAATGAGGGAAACTCCCTGTCACTTTCCTACATACAATATCTGCGACAATAAATGAAGTCTGAAAGTCTGTGAAAGAGATCTTGGAGTCCTAGTGGACAACCATTTAGATATGAGCCAGCCGTGTGCAGCAGATGCCAGAAAAAAGCCAACACAGTTCTGGGCTGCATAAACAGAGGGATAGAATCAAGATCACGTGAAGTGTTAATACCACTTTATAATGCCTTACTTGGAATCCTGCATCCAGTTTTGGTCACCACAATGTAAAAAAAGATGTGGAGATTCTAGAAAGAGTGCAGAGAAGAGCAACCAAAAGGATTAGGGGCCTGGAGGCTAAAACAAATGAAGAACGGTTGCTGGAATTGGGTATGTCTAGTTTGATGAAAAGAAGGACTAGGGTGACATGATAGCAGTCTTCCAATATTTGAGGAGTAGCCACAAAGAAGAGGGAGTCAAGCTATTCTCCAAAGCCCCTGAAGGTAGGACAAGAAGCAATGGGTGGAAATTAATCAAGGAAAGAAGCAACCTAGAACTAAGGAGAAAATTTCCTGACAGTTAGAACAATTAACCAGTGGAACAACTTGCCTCCAGAAGTTGTAAATGCTCCAACAATGGAAGTTTTTAAGAAGATGTTGGATAACTATTTTTCTGAAGTGGGGTAGGATTTCCTGCCTAAACAGGGGGTTGGACTAGAAGACCACCAAGGTCCCTTCCAACTCTGTTACTCTATTCTATCCTAGACTGAAGCTTAGATCTTCTCCATGCAAGGAGGTGTTGTAACACTGTTATGGTCCGTCCCCTCCCCCACCCACCCAAATGGGGAGTGAGAACCTGGCCCTTTCTGAAGCCCAAGGAGATAACAGCATGGATGATGCCAACATTCACAAATAATTATTCTTCCATACGTAGAAGCTTCTGGATTCTTCTCTCCATAAGAATCCTCAAGCAGTGCAGCTAATCAGCCTGTCACTTTATTATTGCCAATACTTCACAACGATGACAAAAGCCGAGTGGGTGGAAATATGTGGGTTACGAATTGCTTATTTAAGGTCACAATAAGAACTTGACATAAAGGATTTGTGTAGGTAGGCGCAACGTTATAAAAATGCCAAGCAAGAAAGGCAGGGAGGATGAAACCAAAGAACAAGATATGAAATTCCTTCTAAGGAGAGAACGGGTGAAAATACCCCACATACCTTCGGCCCTATTTACAGCCTGCCACATAAGAAGGATAGAGGAAAATTTGGAAAGAGCTATACAGGTAGTCCTCGTTGTGGCCCGCCAGCGGCCAGCAGAGCTGGCAGGAGATTCAGACAGTGAGGAGGTTGGGAAGGAACGTGGGCCAGCCCTGGAGTCTGGGGAGGGCTCGAACGATGGCTCTGAGTCGGAGGCAGAGAGGGGACCAAGGCCATCTGGTAGTTCTTTGCTGCCTGCGGAGTCTCTGGAGTCTGACATCAGCGAGGGAGAAGAACAGCGTGAGCCTGTTCCCAGTGTGCGCATGCGCAGAGCTGCCAGGAGAATAAAGCTCTCTACACCAATCTTGACATGTGGGTGAGTGGGGGGCCGCACAAAGACACATAGTTCAGAGTTGAATCATTGGGTTCTTGGTGTTTGTCTTCTTGTAGACATTTCATTACCAGAGTAGGTGGCATCATCAGCATAGGGCAAGTTACGTGTTGGTCTTTTTTTTTTTTTTAGTCAATAGTCTACTTTTTAACGGAACTTTCACATCAGACTGTGGACACCGGCTCAAAATGCCGCAAACAGAAGAACAGCAGGAAACAAGTTAAATAAAAGCAAATGATATATAAATAGCTCAGCGTCCAACGATCCAGCCATCCTCCAGGTATTATGGCCTTTCAATTTCCATTTGACTGAGTCATCTTGGCCGGTGGGAACTGCTTACAAGAGCTGTAGTCCAAAATAGCTGGAAGACACCATGGCATGTATATCTGCAAGGTTATTATACACATGAGAATTTTTTAGGTAATCTTGCATTGTTCTTCCAGGAAAAAAAAACAAAAACTTGAAACAGCTAGCTAGGTTACTGTCTCTCTGTCCGAGAGCTATTCCTCCAAGGATAAACACTTTTCACCGAGAAAAAGAAACAAAAGAAAAAAGAAGGAGAAATTTCTTCTTGCCTAAGAAATCTCTCTTGAATATTTGCAACTGAGCTGTCTTACTTAAAGGTTGGGAATTAATGCTTTTGAAGTCAGGGATAAGGTAAAGGTACACCCGCACATGTGTGTTAGTCGTTTCCAGCTCTAGGGGGCGGTGCTCATCTCCGTTTCTAAGCCGAAGAGCCAGCGCTGTCCGAAGAAGTCTCCGTGGTCATGTGGCCGGCATGACTCAATGCCGAAGGCGCACGGAGCAATGTTACCTTCCCACCAAAGGTGGTCCCTATTTTTCTACTTGCATTTTTTACCTGCTTTCGAACTGCTAGGTTGGCAGAAACTGGGACAAGTAACGGGAGCTCACCCTGTTACGAGGCACTAGGGATTCATACTGTTGAACTGCCGACCTTCTGATCGACAAGCTCAGCGTCTTAGCCACTGAGCCACCGTGTCCCTTCATTGCCACTGAGCCACCGCGTGAAGACATTACAGCCCAGCAAAGGAAATGATATAAAATCACAACTGACTAACTCAGGGGTCTGCAACCTTAAACACTCAAAGAGCCATTTGGACCCGTTTCCCACAGAAAAGAAAACACCGGGAGCCACAAAACCCTTCCCATGCCTGACTATTTCTTGAGCGGCCAAAAAACTAGCCTATGTAGTTGAATTAAACGTTCTGTTTTCTTCTGAAGCTTTTCTTTTCTTGGATTTATCCATGGTTGGCCTACCGGGGGTTGAAAAGCACAATAAATTGCGTGCTGGCGGGTGTCGCACATTGGTGGTTGTGACACATATTTTAAGTGAGAGAGAGCCGCAGCAGAGGGATGAAAGAGCCACATGCGGCTCCAGAGCCACAGGTTGCTGACCCCTGGACTAACTGAAACTACCTTGAACAAAAACTACAGGGTGTTCCTCTTTGGGTTCAAAGAGGAACACAGATCTTTTGCGATCCATTGAGAAAGTAGAAGGGATGGGAATCTGTTGTTGTTGTTTTTTTACAGGAGACAGTAAAGACAAAGGAAAGAGGAGATGCCGCCACCTCCCTACACAACTGTAATGAGCCGCTTTGAAGCCTTTGATGAGTCTAGAAATGGCCTGACCCATATTGTATTCCCAGGGGAGGCAGCCTGGATGATTTGAGCTTTAAGTCTGGAAATGAGGCTCTCCATTCTTAAAAGAAGCTTTGCGTGGCCGAAACAAACAAGCAAGCGAAGAAGAAGAGCAATCTGGAGCGACGGAATTAGGAGAGAAAAGTCCTTATTTCCCCGCTCCCTTCATCACGCGGATCGTGACAAGGGTCGGCAAACTATATCTGTTTGCCAACATCCATCAGATTAGACATTAACAATGTCTATATAGACTATGGAAAGGAGACTGTCACCCAGCCCAAAAAGGAACAAAAAGAACCGAGCACCTCTACACCAGCAATCAGCACCCAGATCAGCATAGTTGAACTCCAAGATTAACATCAGACAACAATCAAGTAAGAACAACAACACCCCAATCCAGAAACTGCCAAAGAAGCCAACAGCCAACAGCCCAACCAAAGAATCTCTGAGAGATTCACCGAAAGCCATCAGAATATAAACTGACAGCAAACTGCACTGATGATATTACCTAGTTTGGGCAATGAAAACAAGGAAGCTCAGAGGGCACCAAGGACCCCGCAGTCATCATCTTCTTCTTCTCCTCCTCCTCTTCCTCTTCTTCCTCCTCCTCAAACCCCACCCTCTTTTAGAACTGATGATGTTACCCAATTGTATATTAAAAACATCTGGAAGAAAACCAAGAAGCTTTGGCAGCATTAAGGAATCCCCAGCTCCTCCTCCTCCTCCTCCTCCTCCTCCTCCTCCTCTTCTTCCTCCTCCTCGTCCACCCTCTTCTAGAACTGATGATGTTACCCAATTGTATATTAAAAACATCTGGAAGAAAACCAAGAAGCTTAGGCAGCATTAAGGAATCCCCAGCTCCTCCTCCTCCTCCTCCTCCTCCTCCTCTCCTCCTCCTCCTTCTCTTCTTCCTCCTCCTCCTCGTCCACAAACCCCACCCTCTTCTAGAACTGATGATGTTACCCAATTGTATATTAAAACAACTGATGTTACCTAGTTTGGGTAATGAAACGCCTGCAAGAAAACAAGCAAACTCAGAGGGCACCAAGGACCCCCTCGTACATCGAATTAATTGAATTTTGTTATTTTTCGCCGAAGGAACAAGAGGAAAAAAATGCTTTCTGAACAAGACGGTCGATGTTTCTGGAGCAGTTCTGCTTACAACCAAAGCGTCCAGACAAAGATCGTAAAATCAGGTGTGTGACTCCCTTAATAGCCGCTTTGCTTAGCGATGGGAATTCTGGTCCCAACTGTGTTCATAAGTCAAGGACTACCTGTATAGAGGAAGGGACGAGCCAGCTGGAAGTAGGTTTTGCTTAGTCTCATGGGGAACGCACTACATCAAAGATTAAGCTGGAAAGACTATTTCTTTGAGTGCCAATGGATACTGATATTTCCTTCTGGGATGGGCTGCTGGGGTTTCGCAGGGGTTTAGGAGAACCTCTAGGTAAGATTCTGTGCAGTTTGGAGAACCCCCAAATCCCACTTCTGGTTGGCCCCACCCACCCACCCCACCCTTCCCAGGAGTCCCCACATAGCCTATTTTGGATGCAGATAAGTGCAGGGCACATGCGGAGGCTTGGGGAAGGCAAAAAACAGGCGTACCAGAAATTTGGGAAGCATTTCTGGCCTCCAGAGGGCCTCCAGAGCCTGGGGAGGCTGCTTTCGCCCTCCCGGAGGCTCGAGAAAAGCCTCTGGAACCTGGGGAGGGCAAAAACAATCCCCCCCCGCTGTGGTGCAGGAGGTCAACTAGGCCACGCCCACCATGGCCACACCCACCCATCAACCGGGCAAAGAACCCCTTGCTAAAATTTTTGAAGCCCAACCCTGTTTCCTTCCTCTCCCCGTTGGATTTTTTTCCTAGCAAACAGAAGGAAATTACATGCATCTTCCTTGGTTTTAATCACGTTACACTTTTTTGTAGTTATCCAAATATGATTAAAGGAAACGACTACCCGGCTTGCTGATAAAAGTGCCTTTTTACAAGGGGATCCACGCGGGAACCACGCTAACTTCCTTGCGCGGTTTTAATTGCTATCAATAATTTTGCCGTAAGTAGGCTGCTTAACTACAGAAAGTGCTTACACTTTCTTTTCTTAGTGGGAAGGAGGGGGGGAAGAAAGTTGGTTGTTATTATTATTTTTTCCCCCTTCCCTCCCATTGCAATCTTCCAAAATTGAATGGAGTCTTTTGTGACATTAACTTTCAATGAATGAATGGAATTAGTTCTATTAAGGCTCTTTGTATGCCAGTAGGGTTTTTAGATTGGACAAAAAGAGGCGGAAGTTACATCGCAGTGAACTACAGACCAGTGATGGGTTTCAAATTTTTTTACTAGCGGTTCCGTGGGTGTGGCTTGGTGGGCCTGGCAGGGGAAGGATACTGCAAAATCCCCATTCCCTTCCCACTCCAGGGAAAGGATACTGCAAAATCCCCATTCCCTCTCCACTCCTGGGGGAAGATATTGCAAAATCTCCCTTCCCTCCCCACTCCAGGGGAAGGATATTGCAAAATCTCCATTCCCTCTCCACTCCAGGGTAAGGTTACTGCAAAATCCCCATTTCCTTCCAATCAGCTGGGACTCTGGAGGCAGAGAATAGATGGGGGCGGGGCCAGTCAGAGGTGGTATTTACTGGTTCTCCAAACTACTCAAAATTTCCTCTACCGGTTCTCCAGAACTGGTCAGAACCTGCTGAAACCCACTTCTGGGTGGCACCCCATAAACAACACACACACACAAACACACACACACACACACACACACCAAGATAAGAATGGCACCCTCTCTTCTGGGCCTCCAGAAAGCTTTGAAAATCTGGCTGTGAATCTAGATTTGGGTCCGATGCTTATGATTTATTTAAGGCCATTTTGTTTAGTTGATTTTGGTCACTTAGATTATTTTAGTCTGGGC
>NW_026844037.1:22518003-22564487 GCF_029531705.1 Pantherophis guttatus
ACTTGCACATACTTTAATCTGGTATTTTATATTTTAAATTTTACATCAGATAGCATGCCTCATTTTAATGCTTCTGACATGAATAAACTGTCGGGTTCTGGTGTATAAAGAAAACGCCACACACACAAATGATGGTTTGAATCCTTTTCCGGCACAGACTAACATCCATAAAGCAATCCATAAAGAGCCTTGATAGTACAGTGGTTTAGTGCACCCTGTTATTAACACAGCTGCCTGCAATTTCTGCTGGTTCGAATCTCTCCAAGGCTCAAGGTCGACTCAGCCTTCCATCCTTTCTAAGGTAGGTGAAATGAGGACCCAGTTTGCGGGGGCAATAAGCTGACTTTGTATAAAATATACAAAAGAATGAAGGCTATTGCTTAACGCACTGTAAGCCGCCCTGAGTCTCCGGAGAAGGGCGGCATATAAATCAAATTTAAAAAAAAGAAAAAAATACAGGAAGATTTTGTTGGAGTTAATGCTTTGAGCTCCCCACCATCTTATAAAGCTTTATCAGCCAGGTGACTCTTAACCTGGCTCCTCCCCACTCATTAATCATTGTTCCATTAGATACCACAATTAGGCATTACTCCTGCACGCTCCCAGCTCATTGGTCACTCCTCCAGATTGGCCAGCATTCCAGCCATTTCATTATTACACCCGTTTCCAAACTTCTTATAAATTTAAAAATAAATAAATAAATAAATAAATAAATAAATAAATAAATAAATAAATAAATAAATAAATTGTGTGCCGGTGGGTGTCGCACATTGCCAGTTGTGAGACATTTTGAGTGAGAGGGAGCCGCAGCAGAGGGGTGAAAGAGCCACATGCGGCTCAAGAGCCGCAGGTTGCTGACCCCTAGGGTAGGTGGATAGAAGGTTGTTAGAAGGCCATCGCTTACAACGAACTTTGCAATTGTGACAGGAGATGCAAATTGCTCTATCCCTTTTTATTCCCCCCCCAGGTTGTGTTCTCAATGGAAATGATCTTTTTTTTTTTTCTTGGTGCTCCTTCAGCTAGGAAGAAACGTTTTCTCCATTTGTAAAGCTGAGAAAAATGTCACAATTTCCCCTCACAAAATGGCAACAGCTTGAGGCAAAGAAGCTTGCTTGACTCTCAAGGCTGTGATCTCAGCATGAACTAGCAACCGATCTTGAACCCGCAGCTTTCTTCTCCAGAGGGAAGCAAAATTTCACAGAAAAGCACATCGGTCAGGCTTAAGGACCGGGCCTAATTTGATCCGGCCAGGCCTAATTGGTCAATTATAAAGCCAAGGTAGGCAGACCCATGAGGATTACGGGTCCGAAGCTCACGACAGAAAAGGATCTTACGGAAAGAAAAAGGAGACAAAAAGAGATTTCCTTGTCAAGGCCCAGATTACAAATTTGATCCCATTTTCAAAGAGAGGCAAATGTCTTCCGTTCTCCGTCATGTCAGGACAAAACGAGTGGCGAAATCAGGCTGAATATTGGCATCCGCTATTGATCGCAATTAATAGCACACCTCCTTCGTCAATGTTAATGTGGCCCAAAAAGCAACGAGGGCAATTTTGTCAGCGTTAAAACCGCTAGGATCAAAACAGATGGCTTTCAGGTTCTTTGCTTCGGAAAGAGACACGAAAAACGGGTGTTATTTGCCGTGTCTACATTTTACAGGGAAAAATCGAATGGTGAGAATTCAGGGCAGACATTCTCAAGCAGGTGGAATGCCTGACCGAAAGCATTTCGATCCTAACGGCTGTCATCGCCTTAGAATGATGGGGACGGTGCCAGTCATGGAAAACAGGTTGCTATCTGGATCGTGGCCCAGGACTGGGGCGAATAAAATTCATTACCATCTGTTCAATTCAAAATAAATTGCTGGGGGAAAGTCTCGTCTCCACTGTCTTTATTTCTTCTCTTTACAAAAATAATGACAAGTAACAGAAAACATAACTTTTGTGGTCTTTCTAAGAATGCAGGGTTGGCTTATGCTTCTGCCAATGCTGGAGAAGATCTATCTATCTATCTATCTATCTATCTATCTATCTATCTATCTATCTATCTATCTATCATCTATCTATCTATCATTCATCATCATCATCATCATCATCATGATCATCACTTTATTGTCATTGTATGTGTATACACAATATACCCACACAACGAAATTCACTTAACACCCAAAGACCAGATCTAACACACATAACAATCCCCAAACACACTCCCACCCACCACAAATTCCCCACCCCTAAACCACCCAAACATCCACACAACAGACCTAGTAATGCTGTCCAACAGCTCACTGATGGTGGCCCTTTAGTTCATTGTTGAGTGCAATTATAGCTCTGGGATAAAAACTATTTGGAAAACGTGTGGTCTGAGTTTTAGTTGTTCTGTACCTTCTGCCAGAAGGCAACAGTCCAAAAAGATTTATTTATTTGAGTTTTATCCCATCTCTGTTAATATATAAGTAACTCAAGGTAGTGAAGATAATAATGTTCCTTCCTCCTCTTGTTTTCCCCACAACAATCCTGTGAGGTGGGTTGAGCTGAGAGAGAGAGGCACCTATCCGGGCTTCCAGCCTGAGGTGGGACTAGAACTCTCAAGTCACATGGTGATTGGCCCAAAGTTACTCAGCTGGTTTTCATGCCTAAGGCAGGACTAGAACTCACTATCTCCTGGTGATAGGTTCAAAGTCACCCAGCTGGCTTCCAGCCTGAGATGGAACTAGAACTCTCAAGTCACATGGTGATTGGCCCAAAGTCACCTAGCCAGTTTTCATGCCTAAGGCAGGACTAGAACTTCTGGTGATTGGTCTAAAATCTTGGTGCTCCTGGTGATTGGTCCAAAATCACCCAGCCTATGCCTAAAATGGAAAGCTTGTTCTGGTTTTATTTTTTTAACCATTGACCCCATGCTTATTCTTACTCAAATTTGTCATGGCTTCGGGGTCAAGAACTCAGCAAAATCCTCGAATATCATGAAGTCCCTCAAAACGGAAAGAAAACCATCAACATCTGTGATCGGGCGCTAGCCAGGATCCCCATAAGAGACCTTCCATAGTTAAGACTCAGAAAATGACCTTCCTGTAACCTCTGCGTTGTCTTAACTGCACCAAGCTGTGAGACGTCTGAAGGGGCCAGAGACTCTGTAAATTTAGAAGAAGCAGCAGCAGGCTGAATGGAGCTAAAAATGCCCCGGCTTAACCAACCGTAAAACTTTAATAGTTCACAAAGAGACGCAAAAACACCTCGTATATTAGCAGCTAATTCAGTTTGTAACTCCACGTGCGGAGCTCTCCAAGGTCCTGAAAAAATGCCACGATTCGCTGGAATCCAGATGGTTATTTCTTCCATTCACTTTGGGCACGTTGGCATTATACTGACAGAAACATCTGTTCTCTCAGGTTGCTGCCTCAACTCCCTGCACCGAGATGTCCTGATCAATCAATCCACAGTCAAGTTTTACAATCATTTAACGACAGATGCTGGAGGCATCTACTTCCTAGTTTTAATCCCATTTCTCCAGAATGTAGAGTGGGGTTTCTCAGCCTAACAGACAGATTAGCAGAGTTGGAAGGGACCTTATAGGTCATCTAGTCCAGCCCCCTGCCCAAGCAGGAGACCCTACAGTGGTGAGGGCGAATCTATGGCACGCATGCCACAGGTGGCACACGTAGACATATCGGTGGGCATGCAAGATCAGCTCTGGTGCGCATGTGTGTGCTAGCTAGCTGATTTTTGGGCCTTCTGGGCCCACCAGAAGTAGGGAAACAGGCTGTTTCCTGCCTCTAGAGGGCCTCGGGGTGGTGGTGGGGAAAGCCCGTTTTTTGCTCTCCCCGGCTTCCAGAGCCTTTCAGGGGGCCGGGGAGGGCAAAAATGGCTTCCCCTTGGAGGCCCTCTGGAGGCTGGAAACAGCCCGTTTGCCAACTTCTGGTGGGCTCAGAAAGCCTGAAAATCAGCTGTTGGCAGAAATTGGCAAACGGGCCATTTTTGGCCTCTGGAGGGCCTCTTGGGGGGGGGAGGCTGTTTTTGCCCTCCCCAGACTCCTTGAAAGGCTCTGGAGCCTGGGGAGAGCAAAAAATGGTCCTATCGTGCCATCGTGTGCCAGGAGTGGGGGGAGCACAGGGGCAGGGCGCATAGAATTATGGGTGTGGGCATGCACGCGTGCGACACCCCCTCCCCCAAGCTCCTGGCATGCGATGGCAAAAAGGTTAGCCATCACTGCCTTACACCAACCTTGACAACTTGTAGAGGTGTTGGACTTCGATTCCCAGGATTCCCATGCTGGCTGAGGAATTCTGGGAGTCGAAGTCCACACGTCTTCCAGTAGCCAAGGCTGAGAAAAGCCAATGTTGAGAGCTGATGCAGAATGAAAAGAAAAAAAAATCTACAGTGAAGTTATGGAGTCGTAACCAACTCATCTTCCTCAAGTCATCGTACAGCTATGGTGTGTGTGTGTGTATGTGTGTGTGTGTGTGAGTGTGACAGAGACTGGGAGGGCAGAAATCACCCAGAGATAGAATGCCTAGAGGCGTCTTTAGGACATTTTCCCAATCACAGAATTAATTAACTCCGTAGTCCATTATTTAGAAGATAGAGCATGCCAGACATGCTAATTTAAACCACCCAAAACAACAACAACAACAACAAAAAAGTTTGGGTCAATTTGGGGCTAAATTTAATTCCTTCCAAGTTAATTAGCAAGGACATTTGACTCAGTTTTCCTGTTTGTATATCACTTCTACAGTAATCTTGCTAAGCGTAAGAGTGTGGGGGCAAACAGGCTGATAGATATAAATACTTAGCTATCTTCACTGATGTTCTCAACCAGGCCAGAAAACTTGCTGTCTGTTAAACCAAAGTACTGGAGAAAAAGAGCAGATGAGAGATAGGAATCTGGCAAATATATCTAGTCACCATCAGGGTTGAAGGTCATCTATTGGTTGGAATGGAACAACTCACCACAGTTATTTTGCTATGACCAATTGGCCACAGCCAATGCACTGTGGCCAACTTGTAGCCCTGATGGTGCTCCTGATAAAGTTAGAATAGAATAGAGCTGGAAGGACCTTGGAGGTCTTTTAGTCCATCCCCCTGCTCAACCTCCAGTGATGAAGTACCACAATTTCTGAAGGCGAGTTGTTCCATTAGTTAATTGTCCTCACTGTTAGGAAGTTTCTCCTTAATTCCAGGTTGCTTCTCTCTTTGATTAGTTTCCATTCATTGTTTCTTGTCCTGCTCTCTGGTGCTTTGGAATATAACTTGTCCCCCTCATCTTTGTGGCAGCCCTTCAAATACCAGGATACTGGGATATTGATCTTCATGCTTCAGGTGTAGAATTAGGCTTAGGAGCTCTGGCCCCGTGTGTTTCCAGTCACAGATCCTTTCTTAATGGAGTAGAAAATAGGTACTCAGTGGGTTCCAGTTGACAGGATTATGTTCACAAATTAGCCAGCTACAATTCAGTCAAGTGTATTTGGTAACCCAGGTTTTTAATCTTTACTTTCTGGTTGAGTCAGCCACACGCAAAACGGGATTAACTGTTGTTAAACAATGTTGTCTGGAACTCACCAACATTGAAAAATAATGAAAATGTTTTTAAATTCCTTTCATCTAAGAAAAAAAAACAAACCTGTTAAGGGTTTCAGGATGGATTGCTGTTTGAAGCAAAGGTGGCGATGAAGGTAGAGTTACACAGCGAAGGAAATGTTGCATGGAAAAAGAAAATGGTTACAATTCTCCAATTCTCAATTTAACAGATGTCAATTTCCTGGACTCTGGATTCCAGAGGGGGAAAAACATCTCTGTACTTTATCTTCCTACGCCTGTACAACTTCCTATTCATTATTTTAAGCGTGCATAAAATATATAAAATATGCATGTGTAAAATCTCGTTTGCTATTTGACACATCAGCAAACCTCCATTCAGTTTTTAACAGACATTCTGCATTCTCTTTTCATCTCATTTGTCTATTTAAACGGAGAGTTTACTTGCAATTGAAGTGACTGGCAGGGCAAATTACCACCACCAAGGAAGCACTAATTTTAAAGTGCATAATTTATCTCTGAACTGATTGCTATCCCCTGTGATGCAGGCCATCCTTTTAAACCTGCTTTGAAAGGGGACGGACCAAATGTGTGCCACAGATAATGATAGCAGGAGTATTCATGTTCAGAGACGGTCTTTCCAGAGTTGCTATGGAGCCTCAGCATTTCGTAATATATTTATAAGTCACCATGCATTTTCAGCTTATGAGCTTCCTAAAGTTGTCTCTATATTGTTGTGGCCAAAGGAGCTGGCAGCAGATTCGGACAGTGAGGAGGTTGGGGAGGAACATGGGCCAGTCCTGGAGTCTGGGGAAGGCTCTGATGAGGGCTCTGCGTCGGAGGCAGAGACGGAGCCAGGGCCGTATGCCAGTTATCAGCTGCCTTGGGAGTCAGATATCAGTGAGACAGACGAACAGCTGGAGCCTGTTCCCAGAGTGCGCATGCGCAGAGTTGCCAGACAAAGGGAACAGCTAAAGAACAAGGGTCGACTCAGTAGTAAAGCCACAGGTGGATGATGAATGGCCCCTCCCAGAGGGAATAAAAGAGGAGCGAAAGGGGAGTGGAGTTTGCAGGAGACAATTAGTTCACTTAATTGGTTCATGACTCTTCGTGACTCCTTGCCAAGTTTTGAAGATATCAGCCTGGCAGCTTCCCCAAGCCAGATAATGTCTCTGACTGTAAATTCACCCTTGAAAGACTTTGCTGGATGCAAATGAGAAGAATTCACAGTAACTTAATAAAAAGGGGTTTTTGTCGGGACAAGGAGTCTGATTCGTGGTTTGGGGAAGCCTAGGTCAGAACCAGGGGTGAAATGTAAAATGGTTCTGGTTCTGTGGGCGTGGCTTGGTGGGAGGGGGGCAATGTGACTGGGTGGGCGTGGCCAACATTTTTTTAAAAAAACTTTTCAAAGCGTTTTTTCTAATGCTTTGAAAAGCCTCTGCAGATCAGGCAACTCAGCTGGGATCGTCAGAGACTTTTCAAAGCATTTTTTTAAACCACGTCTTCGGTCAAGAGGTTGCAGAAAAAAATGCTTTGGAAAGCCTCTGACGATCCCAGCTGAGCCGCGTGATCATCAGAGGCTTTTTTTTTTTTACTTTTAAAAGCATTTTTTCGTCAGAAGAGGTTGTAGAAAAAATGCTTTTAAAAGTTAGAAAAAAAAAGCCTCTGATGATCGTGCGGCTCAGCTGGACATGGTGGGAGGAGAGGCGCAGGGATTTTTGCTACCGGTTCTCCGAACCACCCACCACCATCGCTACCGGATCGGGTGATCCGGTCCGAACCGGGAGCATTTCACCCCTGGTCAGAACATATATGCTGTGCAAAACAGGTCAACAACAGTGGGGCGCATCGTTCCTTAAAGACGAGGCTGGCAATGCGAGACCACCACATTTGCGTAGTAATATAAACAATCACAGCCAGACTTTCTGCACGTATGGAGTCAAGTTCACTAGAAGATAAACAGACGCACACACACACATACAAACATACACACATACACACACGTGAGCATTACATGCGGTTCCAACTCAGTCTTCACCCCCAGGAAATTCTTGATGTAACTGCAATGGAATTTGGAGCACCCAAGCTTGGCCTGCCTCTCAGCTGTCAGACACAGAGAGACTTATTTTAGCTCTGCTGTCAGAGCACATTAATTTCTGCTCTCCCCAACAGAAAACTCCGGGCTGGATTCCACTCTATTTCCCTTTACCCGTCATTTTGAATGCCAGATTCTCCTTGCTTGGAGGAAAACTGCCTCGGAATGGTTGACCCCTTTAATTGAGAGCAGATATGTTTAAAATATAAATCGTCTTTGTCCCCAAAATGAAACCCTTCCCGTTCACCTCTTCCTCCAAGAGGGGCTTCTGGAAGGGAAATGAGTGTCCGTGTTCATTCATGACACCTCCTTAGCTAGCAATTGTTCTTCCTCCCTTCCTCTTCCAATATAAATTGGAAAATAGCTCAGGGACAATGGAAAGCAATTCTCTGCCGATCAAGACAAGGTACCGTATTTTTCGGACTATAAGACGCACCAAAATTTCGAAGTGGTAAGCAAGAAGAAAAAAGTTTTTGCCCTCCCCAGCCCCCAGGGACACTCTGCAGGCCTACCAAACCCTGCGCACATCCCGTTTTTCACAAAAACAGGGCACACGGAGGGTTTGGGAGGCCTGCAGAGTGCTCCTGGGGGCTGGGGAGGGCAAAAATGTGACGCATGGGGGATTTGGGAGGCCAAAAACGGGCCCATTTTTCACAAAAACGGGGGCATTTTTGCCCTCCTCAGCCCACAGGAGGACTCTGCAGGCCTCCCAAATCCTCTGCGCGCTCCATTTTTTTGAAAACTGGACCCCTTTTTTTGCAAAAATGTGACACATAGGGCGGGCTTTTGGAAGGCCAAAAATGGCTATATTTGGTGTATAAAATGCGCCAACATTTCCACCCTCTTTTATGGGGGGGAAGTGTGTCTTATACTCCAAAAATATGGTAGTTAGCAACTAAAGGAATACTTATAATGAAATGTTATATTTAATGTGTAGTAGGTATGTATATAAAATGTATTGATTATATGAATAAGTATGTCACAAACAAAATGTGTATGAATATAGTTGGCTGAAAGATAAATTGGATATCACTAAAAATGTTGGTATTGGAAAGCTGTAAAAGTGTAACTAAAAGAGCCGAGGTGGCGCAGTGGTTAGAGTGCAGTACTGCAGCTACTTCAGCTGACTGCTAGTTCAGCAGATCAGCGGATCAAATCTCACCGGCTCAAGGTTGACTCAGCCTTCCATCCTTCCAAGGTGGGTAAAATGAGGACCCAGATTGTTGGGGGCAATATGCTAATGCTAATGCAATATGCTAATATTGCAATTACTGTAAATTCGAATCTCACCAGGCTCAAGGTTGACTCAGCCTTCCATCCTTTCTAAGGTAGGTTAAATGAGGACCCAGTTTGTGGGGGCAATAAGCTGACTTTGTATAAATATACAAAAGTATGAAGGCTATTGCTTAACGCATTGTAAGCCGCCCTGAGTCTCCGGAGAAGGGCGGCATATAAATCAAATTAAAAAAAAAAACATGCAATATGCTAACTTTGTAGACCGCTTAGAGAGGGCTGTAAAGCACTATGAAGCAGTATAGAAGTCTAAACAACAACAATAACAACAACAACAACAACAACAACAACAATAATAATAATAATTTAAAAGATGTAAACATTGAATAAAAACAATTTAAAAAAATACTCCTTGCATGCTGGAACTGAGTTGGCTTTAGCAAATTTTCCTCCGTATCAAGTGGAACATGTCACATAAAACATTCTGACATTCGTCATATCCCAGGTAGCTACGGTCCCTCATCATAGACCAGGCTGTAGGACTATCAACACTTGTTCAGCATCTTCTGGACACCCAGAGCAGGCTCACCTGCAGACCAGGGGTAATATTCACTTACCTTCACTACTGGTTCACAAATGTGAGTGCCTGTGCCACCTCCATGCATGTGCAGGGCCTTCCGCGCATCCACAGTGCATTAAAAATGGAATGCAATGACATCCGGGTGGGTGGGCGGAGCCTCCCACAGCTGCCGCTACCAGTTTGCCCGAACCTGGATAGAACCACCACTGCTACAGACCCCAATCAGGACTTCATAACCCCTTGAAGGAAATGAAACACTTACTCTAAAGAATTCTTTGGTTGAACCAGAATCCAAAGTCCCGTAGGCGATCTCGGTCTGCTTAGCCAGATCTTCAGCGCTTTCAATGGGCGACACCATCCTTTCCACCGTGAGGAAGGCAGCCAGGTTGGCGGTGTAGGATGAGATGATGATGAGGGTGAAGAACCACCAAACGCCGCCAACGATTCGCCCTGAGAGAGACCTAAGAAATTGGAGAAGTGGTTACTTCGCTATATGCCGGTCTTCGGTCTTCCGCAGGAAGAAAAATCCCACACGGTCCAAACAGAAGGGGAATAAAAAGAAAGAGAACTAATATTGGCGTTCTTGGAGTCTAGAAATTCACCGAGCATTTACATTCGCGGCATGGAAATGTCACAAGGCTGCATAGGTAGCCCTCCAATTACGACCACAATCGAGCCCGAATATTCATACGTTAAGTGAGCTTTGCCCCGTTTTACGATCTTTCCTGCCACAGCTATTCAGTGGATGACTAAGGTTGTTAAGTTAGCAATACAGTTGCTAAGTAAATCTGGCCTCTTTATTGACCTGGCTTGTCAGAAGGTCTCAAAAGCAGATCAGGTGACACAGGGACACTGCAACTGTCATAAATATGAGTCCGTTGCACAAGCGTCTGAATTTTGATTCACATGACCGGGGGCGGGGTGGTGGGTGTGGATGCTGCAACTGTCGTAATCGTGAAAAACAAGTCACTTTTTTTTCAGTTGTAACTTCGAACAGGCCCTGAATGAACTGTTGTAAGTCGAGGACTACCTGTAATTTAAGTCTAGTGTGAAGGACAAAATGAAAATGCTTGCTACTGCATCACTAATGAAGTGCGTCCAACCCAGTTCATTTACCTAGGAGCGTGATGGCGAACCTATGGCACGCATGCCACCTGTGGCACGCGGAACCATATCGGCGGGCACACGAGCGTTGCCCTAGCTTAGGTCCGGTACACATGTGTGCGCCGTCCAGCTGATTTTCGGGCCTTTGAGGCCCATCAGAAGTCGGCAAATGGGCCGTTTCCAGCCTCCGGAGGGCCTCTGGAGCCTGGGGAGGGCAAAAAACGGGCCTACCAGGCCCACTGTGCCATCACAGTGGGGGAAGCGCGGGGGGGTCCATGTGCATGCACGGGGGGGCGCATTGAATTATGGGTGTGGGCACGCATGTGCGACCCCCCCTGTGCTATTGGCACACAATGGCAAAAAGGTTAGCCATCACTGACCTAGAATTTAATGCATCGTGAAAAACCAGAAACAGAGGAAAACCGAACAAACCAGCTAAGAGTCGGCTAAACCATGGCATAAACAGTTGAGCAAACGTGATTGCACCTCATTTAATAGGATATTTCGGGTCTGCTCTCGTTTCTGCCAAATCTCAGCATCCTGCTTTTAATGCTGAGTGGATCTCTTTGGACTCCAACCCTATTGGCTGCTGCAGCACTTCCTGTCCTCCTATTAGCATTTATCGGTAAAACGGAAATTCCCTTTGCCATTTTATGCGTCTAAGAAAGAAAGAAAGAAAGAAAGAAAGAAAGAAAGAAAGAAAGAAAGAAAGAAAGAAAGAAAGAAAGCCAAGATTGTCTGCCACTCAAGTTTCTGTCCCATTTATCAGAATTCTGCATTCTTTTGCAGGGAGTGATGCCAGAGCCGGTTAGACATTAATTAGAGCGCTCGCCCGCCTGCAAGTCAAGATTGCAAAGCACAAATATTTATAATTTATAAACCTGATTTACGGACGTGGTGACCTAAGCTCCAGATTTCCCTTTTTCAGCTGGCAGCTCTCACAAGAGAGATGCGCAAACATCTTTATTTTTCTTCCACAGTACAGTAACTGCATTTAAAAATAAATAAATAAAAAGGCAAGATAGGAAAAACGAAAGACCGGCCACTTTTTTTCAACGCTTTTATGAAGGAGTATATTAAACCAGAGGTCCCAAGCTCCAGTCTATGGACCTGCACTGGGAGGGGAGATGTCAGAAATCAGGCCACGCAAACAAGCAAAGCCCCATCCTTGAGATGCAGGCAGCACGCAAAACCACACATCCTCCGGACCATGGAAAAAACTCTCTCCACAGAACCGGTCCCCGGTGCCCAAAAGATTGTGGCCCGCCATATGAAACAAGTAAAACCAACGCAACAACATGGTACAGGAATATTCCGTATTTTTCGGAGTATAAAACGCAGCTTAGTTTTGGGGGAGGAAAATAAGAATAAAGCTGATCGGCAGGTGGATCGGCCTCCTGGAATACCCCCCAATCAGCTGTTCCCAGAGGTGAATTTTAGCAACAGGTTCCTTGGTTGTGAGCTCTGTGCCTTGCTTTTTTTTTTTTTCTGCCTCTGAAACTTCTGAAACTCTGTTTCAGAAAAAAACTTTTTTTCCTGCCTCTGAAAGCCTCCGAAACAGCTTCAGAAAAAAAGCCTCTGAAGCTCTGTTTGGGGGCTTTTTTTCTGAGGCTCTGTTTGGAAGCTTTTTTTCTGAAGCTCTGTTTGGGGACTTCTTTTCTGAAGCTTCATTTCTGATGCTTTTTTCAGCCTCTGAAACCTCCATTTGAGAAGCTGGGCAGGGCTACATTTGGAGTATAAGCTGAAGAGCCAGCGCTGTCCGAAGACGTCTCCGTGGTCATGTGGCCGGCATGACTCAACGCCAAAGGCGCACGGAACGCTGTTACCTTCCCACCACTATTTTTCTACTTGCATTTTTTACGTCCTTTTGAACTGCTAGGTTGGCAGAAGCTGGGACAAGTCACGGGAGCTCACCCCATTACGCGGCACTAGGGATTCGAACCGCTGAACTGCCGACCTTTCGATCGACAAGCTCAGCGTCTTAGCCACTGAGCCACCACATCCCACAAAAGCAATTTTAGGATCACCCAAAAGGAGTTTAAACAATCCTTTACTTGCAGCATCCATTACTTCGTATTGGATATCGGTTGGGTAAAAAAAATAAAATAAAAAGAAGCAAGATCTAAATATCAACAGCAATTAAAGGATCAATAAGAGGATTTCAAAGATTATTGCCAAATCAAAGAGCACGGAGAGATATCTCGAGAGAAAGATTTAGGCTGTTGTGTGGCGTTAAAGTATTAAGATGCTATCAATGAGGGCAAAACCAAAAGATTATAGTAATTGTTATTGATAGAAGAGAATATGGATAGCTCAGGGTTGAACGGTGGAGTGTTTGGTTGGTGCTGTCTGAGCTTGGTAATTTTCTTCCAAATGTTTTAATATACAATTGGGTAACATCAGGGGTGGGTTCTAATTTTTTTTACTACCGGTTCTGTGGGCGTGGCTTATTTTGTGGGTGTGGCTTGGAGGTCATGTGACTAGGTGGGTGAGGCTAGCTGGTCAGAGACATTTCTGGAAGGTCCTCACACTTAGGACCAGTCCTCGCACTTACGACCCGACTCATTTGTTTGCTTTTAACACTGATCAGCTGTAGGACGGCCCTTTGAAGCCCCCCGGCAAGAGTTTAAACAGTTTTTTTCCCTCTAGCCATCAGCTGGGACTCAGGAGGCAGCAATAGATTGGGGGTGGGGCCAAATAAAAGGTAAGAATAACGTGGGTGGTGGGGGGGTGGGAGGGCGGGGGGGAGAACCGGTTCGGTGATGTCATATCGTCACCGCTACCGGCTCGGCCGAACCGGACCGAACCGGGAAGAACCCACCACTGGGTAACATCATCAGTTCTAGAAGAGGGTGGGATTTGTGGAGTAAAGGAAAGAGGAGGAAGAGGAAGAGGAAGAGGAAGGAGCTGTGGAGTCCTTAATGCTGTCTAAACTTGGTATTTTTCTTGCAGACATTTCATTACCCAAGTAGGTAGCATCATCAGTGCTAAAAGGGAGCGGTGGCTTGCCCTTGTATATAAGGAGAGAACCAAGGACCCCAATGTATCTCTTGGGTAATAAAACAACAGCAAGAAAACAACCAAACTCAGAGAGCACTAAGGACCCCGGAGTAATTGTTATATTCTCTTTCTATAAATTACCTGGAACAGCATGAAATCTTAATTCTATATCACCAGCACATGGACACTCCTTTTCCGTCTTTGAAAATTGGCTTTGGGCTCCCCCTTCTAATTCCGTTTGCTTCAGTGGTGGGTTCGGCCCGGTTCTGCCGAGCTGGTAGGGGTGATGATATGATGTCACTGAACCGGTTCTGCCCCCCCTGCCCCCCCCGCATTATTCTTACCTTTTATTTGGCCCCACCCCCAATCTATTGCTGCCTCCTGAGTCCCAGCTGATAGGCTAGAAGGAAAAAGCTGTTTAAACTCTTGCCGCGAGGCTTCAAAGGGCCGCCCTACAGCTGATCAGTGTTAAAAGGCAGTGTGGTGGTAGACCGGTGCCTCCAAAAACAAATGAGTAGACTGGTGCCTACAAAAACAAATGGGTAAACCAGTGCCTCCAAAAACAAATGAGTAGACCAGTGCCTGAAAAAATAAATGGGTAAACCAGTGCCTCCAAAAACAAATGAGTAGACCGGTGCCTCCAAAAACAAATGAGTAGACCGGTGCCTACAAAAACAAATGGGTAAACCAGTGCCTTCAAAAACAAATGAGTAGACCAGTGCCTGAAAAAATAAATGGGTAAACCAGTGCCTCCAAAAACAAATGAGTAGACCGGTGCCTCCAAAAACAAATGAGTAGACCAGTGCCTGAAAAAATAAATGGGTAAACCAGTGCCTCCAAAAACAAATGAGTAGACCGGTGCCTCCAAAAACAAATGAGTAGACCGGTGCCTCCAAAAACAAATGAGTAGACCGGTACAGCTCTGCAAGCAGTTAAAAGCCTGGTAGACCAGTACCTCTGCTAAATCCTAAAGAATTGTCACATGACCATCAAGCCACACCCACAAAATAAGCCACGCCCAGAGAACCGGTAGTAAAAACCGGTAAAAACCGGTTTGCTTCTACTGAAGTCATCAAGCATGGAACCTGGAGACCAGAAGCCACAAAGGGTTCCCCATATAATGGATTCCAGAAAATGCAAAAAAAAGTAAAGATACTAGCTGGGAAGCAAAGGAATGTGCTCAAACATCTCTGGGTCAGGTGATCCTCTACTTACAATCGGTAGCTTAATGACCGTTCAAAGTTAGGACAGATCCCCTCACCCCCAAAAATGGGACTTAGTTGACTTCTGAGGTCAGCCCATCCCCGTGACCACATGATAATATTTTGGGCACTCAGCAACTGGCCCGCATTTTCAGCCGCTTGCAGAACACGTACTTCTGCAACAATTAAAAATGTAAAAAATTTACATCTATTGCTCAAGGCAAACCAAAGCTTTATGGAACTCGGTAATCAGCCATAAAAATAACTTTCTGTCTATCTATCTTTCTTTTTTCCTTTAATTGAGCATTAAGTGCGAATTACATCCACGGAAGCCACAATCGTTTGCCGCGCAGTCCTCTGTAGATGGATTTTTCAGCCGGTTTCGATTAAATACCGGCCAAGAATTATTCTATAATTATTAATTCAATAATGACAATTGCTGTTCCATATAAAGCTTAGCTAGGAGGGCTGTTTGGTTGACTTCTCCATCTGGCCACAGCCCTAGATCTGCCTGCTATCTCTCCTTCGATGGTTAAACGCTCCTGCCTCTATTTAGACTCTGGATCCAGGCAAGGATCAGTGCAACCAGCTGAGACGCCCAGATAATAAGCCGAAGTGAAAATAATTATCAGTATGATCGCCTGACACGTTGAACAGAATGACGCCTAATGTCTGTGAACCAGATTTTTATAGTTTTGGAAACATCGTGGTTTGGTTTTGTTATATCAATAAATAAGAGATTTTTTTCCTTTCTCTTGCTTGGAGATAATCCGATCTCTTCCAGCCTATTGCTCAGGCCTCTACCTTTCTTCCTTCCTTCCTTCCTTCCTTCCTTCCTTCCTTCCTTCCTTCCTTCCTTCCTTCCTTCCTTCCTTCCATCCATCCATATCTGTCTGTCTGTCTGTCTATCTATCTATCTATCATTATCTATTTATCCTTATCATCCATCCATCATCCATCCATCCATCCATCCATCCATCCATATCTGTCTGTCTGTCTAGCTAGCTAGCATTGTCATCTATCTATCCACTATCATTCATCCATCCATATCAGTCTGTCTGTCTATCATCTATCTATCATCTGTCTATCTATCTATCTATCTATCTATCTATCTATCTATCTATCTATCTATCTATCTATCTATCTATCTATTTATCATCCATGTCTGTCTGCCTGCCTGCCTGCCTGCCTGTCTATCATCTATCTATCTATCTATCTATCTATCTATCTATCTATCTATCTATCTATCTATCTATCATCTACCTAGCTACCTACCTACCTATCACCATCTATTTATTCTTTATCATCCATCCATCCATCCATCCATCCATCCATCCATAACTATCTGCCTGTTGTCTGTCTAGCTAGTTAGCTAGCATTACCATCTATCTATCCTCTATCATCCATCCATCCATCCATCCATCTATCCATCCATCCATCCATCCATCCATCCATCCATCCATCCATCCATCTATATCTGCCTGCCTGCCTATCTATCTATCTATCTATCTATCTATCTATCTATCTATCTATCTATCTATCTATCATCTATCTATCTATCTATCTATCTATCTATCTATTATCTATCTATCTATCTATCTATCTATCTATCTATCTATCTATCTATCTATCATCTTGTTGTGCATTATTTGTCATTAAATACATACACTTCAATGGACTCACGGGCCAGAGTAAGAGATCTATTTTGCACCCACCCAGAAGCAGAATAAAGAGATATTCTTGCTAATATACAACGTCCAGCCAATGGGAAACAGCTAGAGTTGGCCACCGACTTCAAGGACATCCATTCTCCACAAGACCATACGAGACTTTCTTCTCAAACCTCCCCAGAGGGGGTGGCAGGAAATGTCCCATCTAGTATAAAAACCCAAGTTCCGTAAATATGTAAATAAAAAAATGAAAGCTGTGTGGTATTTCAGACCCAAAGGCCAAATGATGCTTCAGAGTGTATGGGGCCATGAAGAAAATACTGGTCTGCTATTCCATAAAGTGAACGTATCTTTCCTGGAGATCATGCTGAGTGGAGTTGCAAAGCTGCAGACAGATGCTATCAGGGGTGCTATTCAGCAGGCTCTGACAGGTTCTGGAGAACCGGCAGCGGAAATTTTGAGTAGGTCAGAGAACCTGCAAATACCACCTCTGGCTGGCCCCAGAGTGGAGTGGGAATGGAGATTTTGCAGTATCCTTCCCCCAGGAGTGGGGTGGAAATGGAGATTTTGCAGTATCCTTCCCCAGGAGCAGGGTGGGAATGGGGATTTTCAGTATCTTTCCCCTGGAGTGGGGTGGGAATGGGGATTTTGCAGTATCCTTCCCCTGGAGTGGGGTGGGAATGGGGATTTTGCAGTATCCTTCCCCTGGAGTGGGGTGGGAATGGGGATTTTGCAGTATCCTTCCCCTGGAGTGGGATGGGAATGGAGATTTTGCAGTATCTTTCCTCTGCCACACCCACCAAGCCACACCACGCCCACCAAGCCACGCCCATAGAACCGGTAGTAAAAAAAAAATTGAATTCCACCACTGGATGTTATGTGACCTGATGTCTGTGTGTCTGTGTACACCTTAGACCAGAGGTCTTCAAACTTGGCAGTTTTAAGACTTGTAAGCTGGCTTGAGAATTCTGGGAGTTGAAGTCCACAAGTCTTAAAGCTGCCAAGTTTGAAGACCTCTGCCTTAGACTCTGGAGCAGCTTTCTGCCTTTGTATCCCAACCCACTAAAGGCTTATCTTGAGACACTACCAAAGAGTAGTGACGAGATTCTATTAAGAAGAAGGACAAGTCAAATGGAAGCCAACCAACCAATTGAAAAAGCGCCCACAGCTTTCCACATGATGTCCTATGCTTATTTTCCCGGTCCATTAATGGCTAAGTACATGATCAACAGCAATTTAAAATGCTAGCGGTACACATTATCTCGAGAGCAAAGCAAACAGCAAAATTGCATTCGTGGTTCTAGGATTCAACTGCAAAGCATCCATGCACAAGGAGAAAGTGAGAAGTCTGCGCTCGAACAGGAGGGAACAGTGGAAGAACAAAGCTTTGATAGCACACAAAACAAATTTCTTGGAGCCTGGGTGGAGCTGGTTTAAGTTTGTTAGGGAGGACTTCGACTCCCAGAATTCCCTAGCCGGCAAATGGGAATTGAAGTCCACACATCTTCAAGTGGCTAAGGTTGAGAAACATCGATCTGGAATGAACATTGATGGGAGTTACAGTCCATAGGTCTTAAAATGGCCAAGTCCTAAAAAAAATATTGGTTGTAATGTATATTGTTTATCTTCATAACAGAGGCAAAATACAGTAGTTTTTTTTTGGGAGCCTCTACTAATGATTGGAGGGAATGAGATAGCTACCACTGGATATCCCTCCCTCCAGGGGTGGGCTGCTGGGGGTTCGAAGCGGTTCGGGAGAACCTCTAGCTAAGATTCTGTGCAGTTTGGAGAACCGCCCACTTCTGGCTGGCCCCACCCATCCACCTTGCCCCTCCCAGGAGTCCCCACATGGCCTGTTTTGGATGCAGGTAATTGCAGGGGGCGCATGGAGGCTCGGGGAGGGCGAAAAACAGGCCTACCGGAAGTTCAGGAAGCGCCTCTGGAGCCTGGGGAGGTTGTTTTTACCCTAGTTTTAACCAGGAAGTAACCCATTTTTGACCCTTTGCGCATGTGCAGAGGATCAAAATCGAACATGATGATGGCACACGCACTTCCGAATTGATAGGGAAGGTAAGTAGATTTCACCCCTGCTGTGGGCCTCGACACATTAAGATGGGTCCACCATTTTGGTTAATATTTACTCTCTCCTGTGGCGGGGGTAGTTTGTATTTTTAATGGTTCTTTTTAATAATTTTGTATCTACATTTATGGCTTTGTTTTAAGGGTGGCACGCCGCCCAAAGTCACTTCGTATGAAATGGATAGCCATTTAATTTGCTCACTAACTAACTAAATAAATGTGAACTGCTCAGGCAGAGTCCAGTCTAAATGAATGCAATAAAGCATTCGTTTGAAAAACAAATGTTTCTAAAAGGTCAAAGAGGAAAAGAAAAAAGAAAAGGGAAGGGAAGGGAAGGGAAGGGAAGGGAAGGAAAGGAAAGGAAAGGAAAGGAAAGGAAAGGAAAGGAGGAAAAGGAAAAGGAAGGGAAGAAAAGGAAAAAGGAAAGTAGGAAAAGAAAAAGGGAAGGGAAGGGAAGGGAAGGGAAGGAAAGGAAAGGAAAGGAAAGGAAAGGAAAGGAAAGGAAAGGAAAGAAAAAGAAAAAGAAAAAGGAAAGTAGGAAAAGAAAAAGGAAAAGGAAGGGAAGGGAAGGAAAAAGGAAAGTAGGAAAAGAAGAAGGGAAGGGAAGGGAAGGGAAGGAAAGGAAAGTAGGAAAAGGAAAAGGAAAAGGAAGGGAAGGGAAGGAAAGGAAAAAGGAAAGTAGGAAAAGGAAAAGTAGGAAAAGGAAGGGGAGGAAAAAGGAAAGTAGGAAAAGGAAAAAGAAGGGAAGGGAAGGAAAGGAAAGGAAAGGAAAGGAAAGCCACTGGCACTGGCACTGGCACTGGCACTGGCACTGGCACTGCACTTCTAAGCAGACATGTTAGACCTGGATAACCCTCACCCACATATGCCGAACTATTTGTGTATAACAAAAAGACTGTTCCAAATACGGCAGTGTTTATCCAAGGACAAAGTGGATTAAACTAGGCCCATGACGGGAGAAGAGGATAATCCCAATTCCATCAATTTTGCTCATAAAGACTGAAAACTCGAGGAACAATTATAGAACGGCCTACTGCTTAGTGCCGTGGAACATATTTCGTGCTGCCTGGGATTCCAAATTAAATCCGGGTCTTAAGAAAAGTCTCAGCTCGGAGAAGAGACTGTAAAACGTTGCATTTACGGAGGACCCCCAAAAAATATCCAAGTTGAAATGGATCGAAGGAACGATTCAGTTCAGGCTGAACTTTAAAGTTCTCCAAAAAAGTTTGCCTTTGCTTAGTGCACTACCGGGGCAGTGGGTGGGTGGGAGTAAAGCCACTTATTTCTGCAAACACCACTCCACTAATTTGTAATGGGCCCCAAAGAATTGTGGTAGTATCCATGCAATTCTTATGCAACTAATCTGGAGTAATTGTAATGGCATCTACTGACTGAAATGACGTCTACTTAATCCAGTTTCTGACTTCCCACAAATGCACAACCAGATTGTTCTGACCCAGCTCCTCAAACACGGTAAACCCGCTGTAGTTGAAGCTATGTTTCCTTTATTAGGAGCGCCAGCAGCCCCGGCAAAAAGTTTCTCTCTCACCGCAGGTTAACAAGTCTGTCCGGCAGGGGAGATGAATAGTTGTCTGCCACACCTATTCATCTCCGCTCCCCGCCTTTTATCTCGAGAGCTAGGGTGGGGCTTCACTAGCAGCGGTGGCTCTTCCTTCTCAAGGACCGGCCCATAGATTTCCACTGCTCTCCTCTCCACTGCCTTCTGCACATCTGCGCTTCAGACACTGGACCCAGCTGTTCCTCCTCTTCCTCATCAGCCACCTTCAGACCTGGGGACTGTTTACTCTCCATCTGAGGGCTGATGGACGGCCCAGGCTCCGCCTCTGTCTCTATTTCTGACCGCTCCATTCCCTCTTCCCCCTCGGAGCTCTCAGGTTGCCTTGTTGCTAACCCTGACTCCCACGCCTCTTCCTCATCTGATTTGTCTGCTGGAGGGGCTGGCTGCCAACAGGCCACAACACAGATGCTTCTAAACCAAAATGAGGACTTCTTGGACAACACGTTTCTCCTTTTGTCTTCTCCACAACTACCAATATATTTCCATACTTTCCATCATTTCTCTCCTCCCTTGGTCTTCCAAAGCAGTTTTAAATCAGCCCGTAACCATCTTCACATTCCCTCTTCTCAACTCTGAGAAGCAACTGAACTTCTAAGAAAGGAAGAAGCTAGGACAGAGGACAGACCTTCCATGGGTCTCGTAGGACCCAAGTGCAAAACGTTGCTGCAATGCCAAATAGTCTGCATTAGCTAGTAATTAACTCAGTTCCCAGATGATGTCATGTGATCTGATAGACTTTTGAACGGGTGGACAGATTTCAAGTGGGAGTGGCCAAAGATAGCTTGCATTTGAACTATCCCTTCATCTCCTACAGCAGTGTTTCCCAACTATGGCCTTTATAAGGTGTGTGGACTTCAACTCCCAGAATTCCTCAGCCATCTTGAGTGATTCAGATTACGCTAGCTGGGGAATTCTGGAAGTTGAAGTTCACGCATCTTAAACTCGCCACATTGTCCTACGGTGTTGCCCTTTGACAGCGGTGACCTGTCATACCAACAGAGTCTGCTATAAGTTCCTGAGTCAACAAGTTTGCACAGTTCCATGTACAATAAAAGAAAATCAGTTGATTTCAGAGCTCCAAATAAACTTCTATTGTTCAGAAGGAGACCCCATTTTTAACCTCATTCCAGGTTGCCTTTTTTTGACCTGCTAAATTATCCCTCTAGAGTCTGAGCTCTGTCCCCTCATGAAAAAAAGGACTGATAATTAATTATACAGTGCTTCTTTCAACATGCTAGACTTTGGTTCTTTGCTGGACCTTCCCTGTTACTATTGTATTTCTGGCTCCCTGACCTTTGCTGGGATAATTGCCAAAATCACAAACACATACAGAGCAAAAGAGAGAGAGAGAGAGAGAGAGAGGGAGGGAGGGAAAGGGAGGGAGAGAGAAAGAGAGACAATGTGTGTGTGAGAGAGAAGGAGACAGAGAAAGACAGAGACAGAGACAGAGAGAAAAAGAGAGATGGAAAGTGTATGTATATGTGTGAGCAAGAAAGAGACAAGAGAGGCAGAGAGAGAGAGAGAGAGAGAAAGGCAGAGAAAGGGAGAAAGAGAGAGGGAGAGAGAGAAAGAGAGAAATGTGTGGGTGTGAGAGAAAGAGATGAGAGAGAGAGTAAAAGAGAGATGGAAAAAGTGTGTGTATGAGAGAGAAAGAGGAGAGCGAGAGGGAGAGGAAAGAGAAATGTGTGGGTGGGTGTGAGAGAGAGAGATGGAAAGAGTGTATGTATGAGAGAGAGAGAAAGAGAAAGAGAGAAATGTGTGGGTTTGAGAGAAAGAGACAAGAGAGAGAGTGAGAGAGAGATGGAAAGAGTGTGTGTATGAGAGAGAAAGAGGAGAGAGAGTGGGGAGAAGGAAAGAGAAATGTGTGGGGGTGCATGAGAGAGAAAGACAAGAGAGAAAGAGATGAGAGAAGAGGGAGAGGGAGAGGTGGGGAGAGAGAGAGAGAGAGAGAGAAAGAGAGAGGCACAGAATTCAATACATTGCAATTCTCTTGAAAGAGGATGTATGGAGGAATGAGCGTGCTCTGAATGTCAGGGATGATACAAATCAAAGCCAAAAGGGTCACGACAAGAAAAGCATTTGACAAAATTAAAGCAAGCAAACAAAAACCCACAGAGAAGGACCAAAAAGGTTAGCACGGGTAGCAACGAACAGCAAAGCACAGGGATGTCTTATATTTTAAATGCTGTTACAACATGTGAGCTCTATCAAGCATTAGCCACCGTCTTGCAAAGCAGAAATCGAAGTGTTACATGCACCAAGCGGATGGCCGTAAAATGAGCTATGCAGCAAAAACACGGTAGCTCTCCAAGCATCGCCAAGAGGATGTAGAAAAAGAAAACCCGATGCATTTTACAGTCTCGACATGGTGGATATAAGTTCTGGCCGCGATGCGCGAGAAAAAAAAATTGGCATCGATTAGCCATATCCTCGGTGAAAGCCGCTTGACAGAGGATGTTTATGTCATTGAAGGATATACAGGTAGTCCTCGATTTACAACCACAATGAAGCCCCAAATCTCTGCTGCTAAGCGAGACAGTCGTTCAGGGAGTTTTTTGCTCCACATTGCGCCCCTTTCTTGCCACAGTTGCTAAGTGACCCGATTGTTAAGCGAATTTGGTTTCTCTGTTGACTCTGCTCGTCAGAAGGTCGCAAAAAAGGGATCACGTGACACCCCTATTGACTGTCATCAGTAGGAGTCTGTTGCCGAGCGGGATGAATATTGATCACATGACCGTGGGGATGTGGCCAATGGACGTCAGTGTGAAAATCGGTCATAAGTCAATGTGCAAAGGGAAGGTGCAGGAATTCTAACTTCAAACGGCCAGTCAACGGGCCGCTGTAAGTCGAGGACTACATGCATTCGGAAGAAAACTTTGGAGAGCGATCGGATGACGTCTCGGAGAAACGTATATGCACCATGGTTCTCTCCCAACCAACCATAAAATGCAAAAAAGGGTGATGGGTGTAGAAGAAGAATACGAAAGAAACCGAAACCAACCTTGGAGAAATATCACATCCTTGCTGCATAAAGGCACCCAGGGAAAACCACAGGCTGTTAAATATTCCAAATTCATTGGGTGGATCTGGTGGGCTTTGAGGATCCCGAGGTTCTTCCTGGTTGTCTTCCAAATGCCACTCGTAAGGACTGAATCGGCTGACTAAAAAGAGAACTACGCTGACGCCAATGTATGCAAAGACTATACACATCCAAATTTCATAGGCCAAAGGATCCAGAAAGGAGAAGACCCCCGGTTTAGATTTCTGGGGCTTCTTGATCATGATAGAAATGCCCAAGCTCATAAAAGGTTTGGAAAAATCTATGACTTCTTCTCGGACCAGGGTTATGGTCAGTGGGGCAACGGCTATATCTGCTCTCTGGAAAGACAGAACACAGACATAAAAAAAAAAGAAGAAGAAGAGAAAATTACAGCAATATATCTTTCTTTCAACACAACAACAGTCCTCACCTCTCTGATCATGGGATTCCTCATCAGCTCTTAGCATATTCTACCTCATGGGGGAAGCTGCTCTGGCTTGGTTGACCATCTGCGGTTCTTTATGCTTCCTGCTTTTGGAGGAGACCCAAGTACTCTATGGGTCTCTGGCAGATTTGCAGGCAGTATGTTCTACTCCAGTGATAGACTGGCCAGACCAAAGATCTAAGTGTTGTGGCCCACCAGCAGCCAGCAGAGCTGGCAGCAGATTCGGATAGTGGGGAGGTTGGGGAGGAACATGGGCCAGTCCTGGAGTCTGGGGAAGGCTCTGAGGAGGGCTCTGCGTTGGAGGCAGAGAGGGGTCCAGGACCGTATGACAGGTATCAGCTGCCTTCGGAGTCAGACATCAGTGAGGCAGACAAACAGCTGGAGCCCGTTCCCAGTGTGCGCATGCGCAGAGTTGCCAGATGAAAGGAACAGCTAAAGAACAAAGGTTGACTTGGGAGTAAGGCCACAGGTGGATAATGAAGGGCCCCTCCCAGAGGGAATAAAAGAGGAGCGAAAGGGGAGTGGCATTTGCAGGAGACAATTAGTTCATTCCTGCATTCTTGCCAAGTATTGTGGCATCTGAAAGATATCGGCCTGGCCACTCTCCAAGCCTGATAAAGGTCGGTAATTGTGAACTATCTTGAAAGGCTATGGGAGAGGAAAGACTTCGCTGGAGAAGAGAATTCACTGTAAATTAAATAAAAGGGGTTTATCGGGACGAGGACTCGGCTTCGTGCTGCTGAGGAAGCCTAGGTTAGAACGCTAAAAAGCAGGAGAAGAAGAGGTGGCCATGTTCCTGCCCCTTGTTGTATGCTTCCCAAACATGGCAGGGTTGGTCATTTTTTTTTAGAGACCAACAATTCCAGAGGGCTGGAGGAGTCCTTAGCTTCATCCAATAACGCTCTTCTTGTGGTCTCATCTTGAGCCCACTGCAGAAAAATGAAGATGGGGAGGGAGGACTCAACCTTAAAATCACCTAGGGCTGAAGATAAGCAGTTTTAGGAAGTGGAAGTGGCAATGGAGGCTGCATAACCTCGGAGTTACAGTTGTGTAACTGAGAAAGCCAGCTCCACCAATTCCCTTTATCATACTGCAACAATAAATTGATGTTATTTATTTATGACATTTATATAGCCACCCATCTCATGCTTGTGACTCTCTGGGTGATGCACGCAGAGGTGGGATTCACATACTGTAGCAACCGGTTCGCCCAGCACCGTAAATGTGCATGTGTGTGGCATCACAAAACATAGCAATTCGCTCGTGCGCTCCGTTCGCACATGCGCATGGCATCAAAAACACAGTGATATAGGACAGGATTGCACCCAGGTAGGTGGGCAGGCCCGGGCCCACCCGCAATTCACCACTACCGGTTCGTCTGAACCGGCTGAATACCACCTCTGGATGCACACAAATAAAAAACACAGAGCCAAGCAACCAACATAATTTAAACACATCCGTACATATCCAAAATAGTTCCCAGAGAAAATCTAGGGAAATTCTAATTCTGGCTGTGATTGAAGTACAGAGTAAAAAACTTCTTTCTCTCAGGATCTGAGTATCAATGATATGGATTCAATTCATGTCTTCTGGCTATGTGGCTTGGCAGTAGCTTGTTTTACAGCGCTGTCAAATCTAGGACAGATGAGAGGAAAAAATGGATTGTGTACCTATTCTACTTGGTTGTTCTTGGGTGGACATGTTATACCAGAAACTGGGGTAGAATGTAGTCTGGATCCCAAGAGGCAGGGGCTGCATTCCAGAGGAACCAAGAGACGATGAAGTTTAAATAATTTGGTTGGAGGAAGAGAGTTAAGGCAGCTCCTCCCTAGAAAATTTTCACCTCAGATCTTTAATGATACAAGTAGTTTGCTTTAGTCTGGCAAGATTCTGTCTACAGGTGAGCAACAATAAAGGAACTTGTTTAGAAGAATCTCGGTATGTCTTTCTTGATTTTTTTGAGCCCGACAGAAGCCGAGTTTCTTCAGATCTGTCACCCCATGTTTGCTAGCAGAACTGGTGTCAATCATTTTGCTACACAAGGCATGTCAGAGGGAAGGTTTTGGAAGAAACAGCCTGATCCTTGCTTTTAACTTTAGTAGTACATTTCTAAGTTCTGGAGATGAACCCCAAGTGCATTGCCAATGAACCGTATATTAGTCTGATCAAAATGTTTAATCTTCAAAACGTATTGTATTGAGCTTATTATAAAGGCATTGCCTTCCTTCTTTCCAGGGAATTTCCATATGGCATTCTTTCATCTTCTGCTGGGGTGGGGCGACGGGGAACTCTTGGGCAAAGATTGTGTGTGTTTTGGAATTTAATGCTGAGTAAAACTCCTGATGTATCCAGCTTCCATTTTATCTCAGAAAACATTTCTAATCCCAATGGCCGAGAAGATAAGAGATGAACATATCTGAGAAAAATAATAATAAGAAGGGTGTTTTGATGGTGGGTCAAGAAATATTATTTTGTGGATCCACCCTTGCTGCTTCCTTTTTCCCCTTTCGAGAACCAGGAAGAAGAGTTGAGTGGATTAGTTGACTGTCTTGAATTAAAAGCCTCAAGAACCTCGTTTGATTGCTTTATAAACCGGTCTGTACTAAACATAAGAACGTATCTATCAGGAGGCTCTGGACCAATAGCCTTTATTGATGCCTCAGCTCCCAAAAATTTTGCAGAAACTTTGCAAACCCTTTTGCAAGTTTCTACCCTAGGTAATTAGCTCAACTTTCTACAATAGCATCTAAGCAGATGTAAAAAAATATTGGATGATGAGGTTGAAACTATCTGGTTTTTTTTTCCTCAATTGGACTTCACTAGTTCCTGTTCCAGGCAGTGGTGGGATTCAGCCAGTTCTGTCCGGATCTCGCAAACTGGTAGTGGCAACTATGGGAGGCTCTGCCTATCCGCCTGGATGTAATGTGCGATCACTGCACGTGCGTAGAAGGCCATGTGCATACACAGAGGTGGTGCTTGCTCTCACATTTGCGAAATGGTAAGGAAGGCAAGTGAATCCCACCTCTGGTTCTGGACATCTTACCTGCCCCATGTGGACTTTGCAAACTGTGGGCTTTCCTATTTTATGCCTTTTGTTTTTAAGCAAATGGCCATGTACAAGTAAACATCATTCATTTATGTTTTCCTTTCCTTGGACATTCCCAGTTCAAGAAACGTACGAAAAATCGTTAGCTTAGTTAAAAGCATCAGGTTTTCTGCTCGGTTCAGCAAAACTTGGCAAGGCTACTTATAAGCGTTTGGCAATTTTCTGGTCCCCATAGAGAGAGATAGAGAGAGAGATAGAGGAGTGCACTCATGCTTGGTCTCTAAGTAAGGCATTCCAGAATCAGCCTTCTGAGCTGGACTGATCTCAAAAGATGTCATGAGAGTTTGGGCCGGAGCCAAATCACTCTATGAAACTTTGGCATTTGTACAAAAGTTTAGTTAGCGATAAACTCTTCCTTCTCCATTCACAGGATACATCTGCTGCAGATCAAAATATCTCAGACGATATCACGAGTTGGATCGTAAGAGCAGCATGTGCTTAGCTATCTTCTAAGGAATATTAAAATGGGACCAGTACCAACAGGCAATTGAAGTTTTCAAAACTTGAAGGTGAGATTTAAATCTGGCTGCATTTAATTTTTTGAATGACATGCTCTAAAACTTAGTGGATGAGAAGATACGGTTCAAGAATCAGGGTGTTGCTTTTTTTCTATCCCTATGATGGGGAAAAAGGGGTTATCTATCATATACAGCAGTGGTGAAATCCTCTGCGGATCGCCACCGGTTCTCTGCCAGCACATGTGTGCTGCGTGCCAAAAGCACACTGCGCATGCACATGTGCAACATGCGCCAAAATCACGCTGAGCACACATGCGCAGTACACACCAAACGTGTGCTTCACTTGGAAAAAGAAGACTTCCCTTGGTAAGTAGAACAGCGAGGGGGGGGAACAGCTGTGCTGTGCGAATAATATAATATAATATAATATAATATAATATAATATAATATAAAATATAATATAATATAATATAATATAATATAATATAATATAATATAAACCACGCAGCACAGCTGATTGTCGGAAATACCGGTTTGCCAGAACTGGCAGATTTTTAACTACCGGTTTGCCCGAACTGGAGCAAACCGGTAGCACTTCACCCCTGTTATACAGATAACTAAGCTCCCTCCCCACCCTATTTTATTTATTTACTTATTTGATGGTTTTGAGTCAGTCATGATTATGGGGGACTGCTTGGCTAAGTCTTTGCAGTTTTCTAGGCAAGAAATTCAGAAGTGGTCTGCCCTTGTCTAAGTCCTAGGGCTGAAAGAGAGGGACTGGTCCAAGAAGAAACCCAGCTAACTTTCATGACTAAGGTGAGACTAGAACTCACCATCTCCTGGTGATTGGCCTAAAGTCACCGAACTAATTTTCATGCCCACAGTGAGACTAGAACTCACAAGTTCCTGATGATTGGCCCAAAGTCCCCAAAACTGGTTTTCATGCCTAAGGCGGGACTAGAACTCACTGCCTCCTGGTTTCTAGCCTAGTGCCTCAACCACTAAACCAGATTGGCTCTGTGGCTCTGTAGCTACGGTGACATGTATTTGGTTGCAACACGGCTTTGCTAAAGGGTACATCAATGGAACTTAAATCAGACCTTCCTGTTGGATAAAGGCAATGTTAACACCAACAACAACCAATTAAGCAGAAGCTTCTCTGCTGAATTTAGCTTGTTAGAGTACCGGGTTGTGAAGTTTAGTTTAGCTTTCCTCTATGCCGTGAATATTTTTGGCAAGCTACAGCATATCAAAGTAATGCAAATTACACACAGAAGGGGGGAAAGGGGATAATTCTTTTTTTTTTGCTTCAGCTAAAGAAAAAAAGCTCTCTGTTTTATTATTAGAGGAACTGCATTTGTATGACCTAACTTAGCACTAGAAATAATTAAATATCCTATAAATATCACTCTACTTTGGGCAGGCCTAACACTAATCATCATAATAATAATTTATTGCATTTATATGGTGCCTGGCTTCCAGTGATTCTGGGTGGTTAGAAATGAATGAACAGAGAAGATGTTCTATTAAATACTTTCACTGAGCGACAATCTCTTCTTGTTGATCGTACATCTGAATCAAGATACAGAGGATCAGCTGTGCTTTGCCATGCAAAGTCTACTCGATAAAATGGGACTTCTTTCTTAGTCAACACAGATACAAGATCTGTTAGGATATTAAATTTAGTAGCTGGAACAGTAAAGTGTACAATGGGCCAGAAGACGCAATTGTAGTTGATTGATTGGAGAGCGCTGGCTCCTGCGTGAGGCAATCTACGCTATGATTGGTTACTATGGGTGTAAAGGGGGAGTTTCCCTTTTTCCCCGCCTTTTTCCTTCTGGGTGCTCTGCATGCTGCTTCTGATTTACCTCATGACTGTTCCTGACTATCTCATCTACTGAGAATAGGAATGTTAAATATATTGATTTAATATAAAACCACAAGTTTTGTGTCAGTCTCTCTGACGTCATTTGGACAGCGCTGTGCAGTTGCCTGACACAGATCCAACAAAACCACTTTCCAGGAATGCCCGAAAAATATGGAGGTGGCCTGAAAAAATATGGCGTCACCTGAATAGAACCCAGACAGGCCATGGCAAGAGTTTAAGGCAAAGCTCTTTAAGTGGGGAAAGGCCAAGAGCCTGCAATGTGACTGTGGTGCAACGGAAATTTTAGGATATTGAATTTGGTAGCTGGAGCAGTAAAGAACACATAGTTGTATTCGGTTAGTTAGTTGCATGAGGCAAGCTACGCTATGATTGGCTGTTGTGGGTGTAAAGGGGCAGTTTCCCTTTTCCCCTGCCTTTTTCTTCTGTGGTGCTCTGTATGCTGTTTGATTTACCTCACGACATTCCTGTGCTCTTGACTAACTGGTCTGCTGTAAATATGAATGTTAAATATACTGATTTATATAAAACGCCAAGTTTTGCGTCAGTGTCTCCAGCTTCATTTGGACAGCTGCCACACAATTTCTCGACAAGATCTGATTGCATGCCTGTTCTAAAGCACTCTGCGGATTTTTTCAAAGGCTGTGATGATTGAACGACAGTCTATGAAGACACGGCTTCCTGATGTCTACACCAAAACAATCTGAATGGTGACATTCGGTACAGAGAGGAATTGCTTTTTCACACTGAGCGGGAACATTTACATCACAAAGACACCAGGTGTCTTACAAATCCTTGCTGGGAGAGATCAAGCTCATATCACTCATTCACAATTTACTATGTCACATTCTTTGAGGTTAAAAATCGGGCCAAATATTACTCGGCACATTAACCCAAAGCCTAAGATACAGCATTGACTTCTCCTCCAATTATTCTAATTCCTCAAGAGCTCAGGCAAGGCAACACGCCCACTTTTGCTTAACCTAACATCAACATCCTTGTAATGTTAAAGCATCACTCGTGTTCTGTACCCTGCCTTTAGAACAAGCATCTGTTTCTTTCATGTGAGAACCGTTTTAACAATGCTAAGAATATATTTTTTTTATGACAGAGTTTTCTGCTTGATGCAAATACCCTATATTTTGGCGCTGAAAATGCCAGGAGGGGAACCTCAAGCTATGCTATCAAATGCATTTCTGTGGGAAGGATTGAGCCTTCTTTTAGAAATCAAAACCAACCCAAAGATGAATAGGAATGCCACAAAGCTGTGGAAAGTCTGAACAAAGATTCTAAAGAGACGTTATTCTTCTGTCACTCACACTTAAACAATGCCAAGAGCTCTTTAAGGGGAAGAGAAAACAAGGCACAATTAATAGAGAAGAATATAGGAAGGTGGGAGTAAGCTACGGCCTTCTCAAAATTCTACATTTCATGTTTCAGCTGCCCACCGATGGCCAACTCCATTCCTTCACCGCCGATGAAACAGTGAGATGTCAGATCACAAAATCTCCTATTCTCACCATTAATTCTCAGAATGATAAAGGGAGCTGCTACAAAGAGAATTTTCACTCTCAGAGTTCCTTGAGGGCAGCCGTGAAGAGGAAATTCTTGCTAGAATTCCCATCATTTCCTGGGGCAATGACTTCTGATAGGAATTTGAACTCTTCAGGGACACGATTAAATGGTTTTCAGCAAACCTGCTTGTTTGAGTTGGTTGACACCATTAACTGGTGAACAGTTGAACATCACAGAGCTAAGGACACCCGTAAGGATGGGTACCATCTCCCTATTTGGACAGCCAACATAGTTTATCTACTTGGATTTTGTTGGATATTCTTGCAGGATATTGTACATCTAAGCAGCTTTGCCAAGGAAGACAGATGGAGAGGAGATCAGCTTAACTTTGGTAAGATGGTCATAAGGCAGGGGTGAAATGCTCCTGGTTCAGTCTGGTTCACCCGAACCGGTAGTAAAAAAGGCTATTGGTTCGCTGAACCAGTAGTAAAAACTATATATATATAAAAAGTTATGACGATCAGGTGAGCATTTAGCATTTTTGTTACTACTGGTTCTCCAGAACCGGTAGTTAAAAATACTTTAAAAAGTAAAAAAAAAAAAAAGTTCCGAAGCTTGTGTGTCGGTCACCTGATCGTCGGAATTTTTTTTTTTTTACTTTTTAGGCATCTTTTTACTTTTTTTTACTACTGGTTCTCCAGAACTGATAGTAAGAATGCTTTAAAAAAGTAAAAGAAAATGCTCCGACGATCACAGCTGTGCCACATGATCGTCAGAGCCTTTTTTTTTTTAACTTTTAAAAGCATTTTTTTACATACAGCCTATTCGGCTGAATAGGTTTTTAAAAAATGCTTTTAAAAGTAAAAAAAAAGGTTCCAAAGATTGCTTCCCACAGCTGATCACACAAACACACCCGTGCACTGTTCTACTTACCCCATGCCTCCTCCTGGCATGCACTGCGTGCACACGTGTGTGCGTGTGTGCCCCTCACATTTGGTGCATGGTGCGCACTGCCCATGCGGGTGCGCACCTTGTGTTTAGGGCGCAGCGCGCATGCGCAGCCAGCAAACCAGTACTAAACCGGTTCAGATTTCACCACTGTCATAAGACAAATGAGTAGCAGAACCACAACATATAAGGACTTACCCCATACACCAGCTCACCCACCATGCCATTCCACATTTTAGTCTCGGGGTCCTTTGCTCCATACTTCCCATCAGGAACAATGGACAGGACATATTTAATCCCAACATGTTTCGCAATTTCGTAAGCGAGATCAACACAATAGCCTTCGTATTTTTCATTCCCTTCCTTCTGGTCAGGAGACTGCTTGCGCATCACGTAGGGGGCTTCCTGGAAAATGACACCAGGAGAAAATAAGTTAGAAGGAGGGGATGCCTTCAAATGCATAAACAGTAGAGTGAATGGGGAGAAATCCCAACCAAAGAAGCTGGAAGAACCTAGAACTAAGAAGAAATTTCCTGCCAGGGAGAACAATTAATCAGTGGAACAGCTTGCCTCTTGAAATTGTGCGTGTTCTATCGCTGGATGTTTTCATGAAGAGATAGGACAGCCATTTTGTTCAGAATGGCATAAGGTGCTCGAGCAGGGGTTTGAATTAAAAGACCTCCTCCAAGGGCCCTTGCAACCCTATGATTTTAATAGCAATAGCACTTAGATTTATATACCGCTTCATAGTACTTTACAGCCCTCTCTAAGCAGTTTACAGAATCAGCATCTTGCCCCCAACAATCTGGGTTCTCATTTTACCGACCTTGGAAGGATGGAAGGCTGGGTCAGACTTGAGACGGTCAGGATTGAACTCCTGGCAATGGGCAGAGTTAGTCTGCAATACTGCATTCTAACCACAGGGAGGGAAGGAAGGAAGGAAAGAAAGAAGGAAGAAAAGAAGGAAGGAAGGGAGGGAGGGAGGGGACATGGAGGGAGGGGAGGGAGGGAAGGAAAGAAGGAAGGGCAATAATAACAGCACTTAGACTTATATACCGCTTTACAGTGCTTTATAGGCCTCTCTAAGTGGTTTACAGAGTCAACCTATTGCCCCCAACAATCTGGGTCCTCATTTTACCCACCTCGGAAGGATGGAAGGCTTGAGTCAGCCTTGAGCCTGGTGAGATTCGAATTGCCAATTTGCAGGCAGCCGGCAGTCAGCAGAAGTAGCCTGCAGTACTGCATTCTAACCATTGCACCACCCCGGCTCATTTAAAGTTATAAGTTCAAACATAAACGAATTAAGGAAAACTTGATCTGCCTGTCAATTTGGAAAGTAGGCAGAACAATCAAAGTTTGGGAAAATCAAGTGCTGAGCAACCAATCCATATCATTGTTCAGAAAACTACGTAGGTCTGTGTGTCCAGGAAGGCATCAGGAGCTGAATTTGACCCAAAGGTATCAAGGTTAGAAAACAATGTCTAAAGGGAAGTGAAAACTTACAAGGATGGTAGTCACCACAATGGTTCTGTTCTCAACTGAGGATGTATCGTTGGAAACAGTAAGATCGATCGCAGGCACAAATCGCTCATATTCATTCCAGTAACCAGCCTATAGTTAAAGAGAGGAAATAGTGAATTTGTGTTATTTATAGGTAGATAGGTACATAGATAGATAGGTAGATTAGAAGAATGATAGATGATAGATAGATAGATAGATAGATAGATAGATAGATAGATAGATAGATAGATGAAATAAAAGGAAGGAAGGAAGGAAGGAAGGAAGGAAGGAAGAAAGAAAGAAAGAAAGAAAGAAAGAAAGAAAGAAAGAAAGAAAGAAAGAAAGAAAGAAAGAAAGAAAGAAAGAAAGAAAGAAAGAAATGTTGTCCTTGTTTGGTACTAGGTGATGTTTTAAGTTAGCCAAGGAACTAGCAGTTGTAGAATAGTTTGCGCCAACAGAAAAGGCCATTATAAGGAGGAGGAGGAGGAGAAGAAGAAGGAGGAAGAAAGAAAGAGAAAGAAAGAAAGAAAGAAAGAAAGAAGAAAGAAGAAAGAAAGAAAGGAAGAAGGAAGGAAGGCAGACAGAAAGAAAGACAGACAGACAAAGAAAGAAAGAAAGAAGGAAAGAAAGAAAGAAAGAAAGAAAAAAGAAAGAAAGAAAGAAAGAAAGAAAGAAAGAAAGAAAGAAAGAATGAATGAATTGTGGCTTACCTTCCGTGGCCCGCCAGGTCTCATTTCATACACATCAATCGTATAATTGGTTCTACGTCCGTAGGTGTCAAACTGGATATTTCCTGTCATTCCTTGAACCTGAACCTTGACAATGATAAAGTTGCAACATAACAAGATACAGAAAGCAGCAAAGAAATTGGCATCTGTGCATTGGTCAGTATGCAAGAACCACGGTTTCATAAAAAAAAATATTTTTTCCCAGTCAATTCCATCAAAATCAAATCCTTAAGCAAGTCACCAAGGGAATGCAAAGGACATTCTCTTTCAGTTAATTCTGCCAACTCTATTTGCTCCCCCTCCTCCTAAGGATGGGTGTTCTTCTCAGCTGCGGGGGGGGGCATTTATGAAAGCCCTTAATAAGGAAATATGCCAGCCATCTTCATCGATATCTTTCCAAAGCCAAAATAGAAGCTTCTCTTCTCTCTGGTGTTTCTACAGTGCCCGCTAAAGTGCATTTTGATTTTCAGTGCCTCCTCTGCAGTGCAGTTGATATTCTCCATTTTTTATTTTTTTTTTGTATTCCTCTGTTATATATTTATGGGCGCAACTCGTTGTGCCCACGTGACACCCCTCCTGCGCGAGCTGCACTGGCTCCCAGTGGTCTTCCGGGTGCGATTCAAGGTGTTGGTTACCACCTTTAAAGCGCTCCATGGCATAGGACCCAGGTACCTTCGAGACCGTCTTCTGCCACCAATAGCCTCCCACTGGCCAGTTCGCTCCCACAGAGAGGGTCTCCTCAGGGTGCCATCGGCCAAGTTATGTCGGCTGGCGACACCCAGGGGGAGGGGCTTCTCTCTGGGAGCCCCAGCCCTGTGGAATAAACTGCCCCCGGAAATATGTAAGATCTCCAACCTCCGGGTGTTTCGCTGCGCACTGAAGACCCTGTTATTCCGCCAGGCTGGGCTATCAACATAATAATTTTAAATTGGGGTATTTTAAATTTCTGAGGTTTTAAATTGAGCCAAATCTATTTAATCATTTCAATTTTTAACTGCTGTTTTGTCTTGTGTTTTTAAATAGGCTGTACACCGCCCTGAGTCCTTCGGGAGAAGGGCGGTATAGAAATAAAATTATTATTATTATTATTATTATTATTATTATTATTATTATTATTATTTTATTATTATTATTATTATTATTATTATTATTATTATTATTATTATTGCTACCTTATCACTTCTATTGTCTTCTGGTTGGGATTTTTTTAAATTTTTTAGAAGGGGAGGAGAAATAAACTTTTTAGTTTATTTATTTCTAAAGTAAAGTTTTTAGAAACGTGTACTGGTTCGAGTAACTGCAAAATATAACCAAAAACATTGCATATTAGATAGATCAGTCAAACTAAAATGAATAAATAAGATAGATAAATGAAAAAACTAGAAGAGGAGGCAGGAAGTTCAGAATAAACCTGATCTTTCCTGACTTCCTTTCCAAAGGCCTTTCCCACTTAACCAATACAGAGAAGCTTCCATAACTTTAAATCCTTACCATCTTCAATGCTCTCTCGATATCGATCCCTTGGCTCCAAGGCACGGCTGGGTTTGCTAAACAATCTCCAGCACTTCCTCTCCGAGATACATCTACCCGCTGCCTTCGGAGGTACCGGAACGCTTCCGCTATGACAAGGATCGCATCGTGGGTCAACGCGGATGTATACTAAAAGAGATGTAAAAGAGACAAGTAAGTGGAGTTCATCCTGTAAATGCTCCAGGTCTTTTTTTCCCCTCCCTCCTTAAATAACATTAAGTAATAGAGTTACTGGTGGCGCAGTGATTAGAATGCAATATTGCAGGCTAACTCTGCTCACTGTCAGGAGTTCGAACCTAACTGGCTCAAGGTTAACTCAGCCTTTCATCCTTCTGAGGTCGGTAAAATAAGGGGCAAGATGTCGACACTGTAAACCACTTAGAGAGTGCTGTAAAGGATGGTGAAGTGGTATATAAGTCTAAGTGCTATTGCTATTGCTAACTGCCCATTGCCAGGAGTTCGATCCTGACCGGCACAAAGTTGACACAGCCTTCTACCTTCCAAGGTCAGTAAAATGGGGACCGAGATTGTCAGGGTCAAGATGTTGACACTGTAAACTGCTTTGAGAGTGTGTAAAGCATGGTGAAGTGGTATATAAGTCTAAGTGCTATTGCTATTGCTAACTCTGCCCATTGCCAAGAGTTCAATCCTGACCAGCTCAGCCTTCTATCCTTCCGAGGTCGGTAAAATGAGGACCCAGATTGTTGGAGGCAAGATGCTGACACTGTAAACCGCTTAGAGAGTGCTGTAAAGCATTGTGAAGTAGTATATAAGTTTATTGCTAATATCACAATGCCTGTGTTAGTCGTATAAGGTAGGCCAAACTAAGAAACAAACACCATATAAGTCAGGACAATTTTCATTGGAACAGAATCTTGCAAGTCTAAAGGTGCTTTCTCCTTCTTGGTCTTTGTGTGAACTAGGGAGGGGCATACCCAAGGCATTTCTCAAATAACAGCCCCTCTCACCTATTGATTGCCCTGGTTACAACTCTCCCTTCTGTTCTTCAAGGCCAGTCCCTATGCCCTCTAAAAATAAAGGTAAAGGTTCTCCCGCACATGCATGCTAGTAGTTTCTGGCTCTACAGGGCAGTGCTCATCTCCGTTTCAAAGCCGAAGAGCCAGCGCTGTCTGAAGACATCTCCGTGGTCATGTGGATGGCATGACTCAGCACCAAAGGCGCACAGAATGCTGTTACCTTCCCACCAAAGGTGGTCCCTATTTTTCTACTTGCATTTTTTTACATCCTTTCGAACTGCTAGGTTGGCAGAAACTGGAACAAGTAACGGGAGCTCACCCCATTATGCGGCACTAGGGATTCGAACCGCTGAACTGCCAACCTTCTGATCGACAAGCTCAGCATCTTAGCCACTGAGCCACCGCATCCCTCTATTCCTTCTACAGATGTTTAATTTTAATTTTTTTAATTAAAAAAAATTCAGAAGACACTTAGTGTAGTTTGTGTCTTTTTTCAGCTTTTAGCAAAAGGGTGCAGCTGCTTTAAGAGTCGCAGTAGCTTTAATGAGACAACTTAGTAAAAATATCGAGCTGTTTTAACCCATCCTAGGGAAGGTTTTCTGCTTGCCATCTTGGAGTTGAGAAGTGCTCCTTCTGAATCCTTTTTTAAGTGTGCACAGTAAGAAATTACATAATAATAACCCCTTCACATTCCCAGAGTTGTTAAGTATCATTCTGAAATTATTGCTGGAAAAAAAAGGAAAGACAAGATGGAAAAGAATTGTCGTGTCTTTTCAGCTTCTCATCTCCGCTGCTTCAAAGCAAAGTGACACACAAGTGTGCCAGAAGACAGATTAACCCTTGAGATGGGTAACAATATAAAATTCTATTTCTTTTTTTTAAAAAAAGGATTATTTACAAGAAACCCCAACAGACCACAAGAACAGTTTACAAAAAGCCATGGAATGCAAGAGCTGATGCAGCTTTCAATGTTATCCAAATTTACTCTCGAAAAGGAGGTTATACTTCAGAACCTTTAACATTTCTTTAGATTCCTGGTAGCTCTATCACAATAACATTCAACAAATGAGCCTTGGTAGGATAGTGGTCTAAGGCACCGTGTTATTAAGCTGGTTATTAAGACCAGCTGCCTGCAATTACTGCAGGTTCGAATCTCGCCAAGGCTCAAGGTTGACTCAGCCTTCCATCCTTTCTAAGGTAGGTAAATTGAGGACCCAGTTGTGGGGGCAATAAGCTGACTTTGTATAAATATACAAAAGGATGAAGGCTATTGCTGAGCACATTGTAAGCCGCCCTGAGTCTCCGGAGAAGGGCGGCATATAAATCAAATTAAAAAAAAAATGCAAGATCACACCTGGAATACTGCATCCAGTTTTGGTCACCACCCTATAAAAAAGACATTGAGACTCTAGAAAGAGTGCAGAGAAGAGCAACCAAGATGATTAGGGAACTGTAAGCTAAAACCAGGATGAAATCCAGCAGGTTCTGACAGGTTCTGGAGAACCGGTAGCGGAAATTTTGAGTAGTTCGGAAAACCGGCAAATGCCACCTCTGGCTGGCCCCAGAGTGGGGTGGGAATGGAGATTTGGCAATATCCTTCCCCTAGGAGTAGGGAGGGAATGGGCATTTTGCAGTATCCTTCCCCTGCCATGCTCACCAAGCCACGCCCACAGAACCGGTAGTAAAAAAAAAAATGAATTTCACCACTGGCTAAAACATACGATGAACGGTTGCAGGAACTGGGCATGGCTAGTCTAGTGAAGAGAAGGACCAGGGGAGACAGGATAGCAGTCTTCCAATATTTGAGAGGTGGCCATAGAGAGGAAGGGGGTCAAGCTATTCTCCAAAGCACCCAAAGGCCAGACAAGGAATAATGGATGGAAACTGAACAAGGAGAGATTCAACCTGGAAATAAGGAGACATTTTCTGACAATGAGAGCAATCAACCAATGGAACAGGAGTTGCCTTCGGAAGTTGTGGGAGCTTCATCACTGGAAGCTTTCAGGAAGAGATTCGACTGCCATTTCTCAGAACTGGTGTAGGATCTCCTGCTTGAGCAGAGGGTTGGACTAGATGACCTACAAGGTCCCTTCCAACTCTGGAAGGGACCTGTGAATGTTAACGCAAGCAATAATGTATGACACCATTTTCTCTCTTGGTGGGGCATGGGGATGAATTGGTATAGCATCCTCTTTTTGTTTAAAAAAAAAATGAATTAACCAACCCAGCTTGTCTGATTTTGAAATCCGAACAACTCTGAAGTATACCTCGCTGGGCTACATTTTGTACGAACTGATATACGCCGTTAGCAATAAATCTTTTGGGGTTTTTTTTTAGCCTAAAATATCCTCACAGTATACTTCCACAGTTTTTTTCATGCTGCTCAAAATTACAGTTCTCATCGACTTTATAAATCAGATAAACCTTCCCACTCGTAGGAAGGTAAAAATCTATACATGAGCTTTTTCTTCTTCTTCTTTTTTTTTTTCCCCAAAAAACCCCAATGCATCATATTTACTTCAGATAAAATGATAGGAAGCATTCTGAAATTAGAAATTTGTCTCTTTTGCTCAACAAATGGTATTTTAGGGATCAGCATTCTGTAGCTGCACACTGGAATACTGAATCCAGTTTTGCTCGTCACGATGTAAAAAAGAAATTGAGACTCTAGAAAGAGTACAGAGAAGAGCAACAAAGAGGATTAGGAGACTGGAGGGTAAAACATATGAAGAACGGTTGCAGGAACTGGGTATGTCTAGTTTAATGAAAAGGAGGACTAGGGGAGACATGATAGCAGTGTTCCAATATCTCAGGGGCTGCCCCAAAGAAGAGGGAGTCAAGCTATTCTCCAAAGCCCCTGAGGGCAGGACAAGAAGCAATGGGTGGAAACTCATCAAGGAGAGAAGCAATCTAGAACTAAGGAGAAATTTCCTGACAGTGAGAACAATTAATCAGTGGAACAACTTGCCTCCAAAAGTTGTGGATGCTCCAACATTAAGAACAGACTGGACAACAATTTGTCTGAAAGAGCATAGAGTTTCTGCCTGAACAGGGGGTTGGACTAGAAGATCTCCAAGATCCCTTCCAACTCTTGTTATTCTGTTAAATGAAACCAATCCTTAATTTTCAAGGTAGTCCTTGACGTACAACAGGTCCCTTAGGAATCGTTTGAAGTTACAAGGGACCTTCCAAAATTTACAATCTGGTTCCAAAGTTCTGATAGTGAGGCACATGCCCATGCGTGCGTGCATGCTCGCACTCACACACACGGTTATATGACCACATTTCAGGCACTTGGCACTCAGCCCACTTTTTAAGAACTTTTTTGGTCTGAAAAGATGCTGGCAGATCAGGGGTGGATTCTAAAAATTTTTACTACCGGTTCTGTGGGCATGGCTTATTTTGTGGGTGTGGCTTGTTGGGGGGGGGCGTGACCAACTTTTTTTTTTAACTTTTAAAAGCTTTTTTTCTACAACCTTAAGAGGTTGCAGAAAAAAAAAATGCTTTTAAAAGCCTCTGACGATCAGGCAACTCAGCTGGGATTGCCAGAGGCTTTTAAAGGCATTTTTTTTTCTTACAACCTCTTCGGGTTAAGAGGTTGTAGAAAAAATGCTTTTAGAAGCCTCTGACAATCCCAGCTGAGCTGCATGATCATCAGAGGCTTTTTTTTTTTTTTTACTTTTAAAAGCATTTTTTCGGCCGAAAAAACAAACAAACAATGCTTCTGATGAGGTGGGCAGGGTAAGCGAGCAGCGACCAGGCCAGGGACCGGTTCGGGGGCATGACCAGCCAATGTTATTACCGGTTTTCCAAACTACTACAAATTTTTACTACTGGTTCTTGCAAACCGGTGCAAACTGGGAGTAACCCACCACTGTGGAAGATGCCTTCTGCTGTTGAGCACACAAATCTTCTTTACAGTCCAGCCTTCAGATTGAGCTACAGATTGTCTGCTTAACCCAGAGATATTTTCCTTCCCCAATTTGCTTCATAACTTCCTATGCCTATATATATATATACCGTGTTTCCCCAAAAATAAGACCCTGTCTTAGTTTTTTTTGAACCCCGAAATAAGCATTTTTGCCTTATTTTCGGGGAGGTTTTATTATTTTGGGAGGCATGGAGCAAGATGGGGCTCCTTTTGCTGTCTTACTTGATTTCCAGCTCTGCGTTTAAATATTTTCGGGGAGGGCTTATTTTCGGGGGGTGAGGCTTGTTTTAGTGCATGCGTTCAAAAGCCCGATTGGGCTTATTATCAGGGGATGTCTTATTTTTGGGAAAACAGGGTGTTTGGTTTTAAACCAAAGTCGTTTCCTTGTTTTCAAAACCTGAAGATCATCACCTGTCAGAGAGTTCGCCGTAACATGCACCGAAGTTGAAACGTGTTGCTGGCTATTCTTGCACAAAGAAGTTCAATTGTTTGTTCTCCGATAGCTGTCCAATTAAGCATTATATCAACCTGCAATTGTCTTTCTGCAACTGGCCACCCCCCTCCCCAATTTTCCAATCAGGCTGCCTCAATTATCAGAAAAGCGTCCTGCCATCCCTTCCACATCACACCGAGCGACAAATCTAATTTTCTATTTTATTCGTATGCTGCTAACAAATCCACGAACATGTGAAGCCGTTGTGGGAACGAGAGAGTTGATGAAATATGGAATAAATTAAAACACCCAGGCTCTCATCTCTAGCCAATTTTATTTCCTAATCAAATTTACTCTTTTTTTTTGTTGTTGCTCTGAAGGGTGGGCTTGTCACTTTAATAAACACTTGTTCGTGTATTACAAATCCAAAGTGTTTCCCAACGTAAATAGTACAGTCCTCGATTCATGGCTACAATTCAGCCCAAAACTTCTGGTTGCTTAGTCGAGAAATTTGTCCAGTGAATTTTGTCCCATGTTATGACCTTTCTTGCCACCGTTGTTAAGTGAATCACTCTGGTTATTAAGTTAGCCACAAGTGAATCTGGCTTCCCCACTGACTGTTGCTTTTTCAGAAGGTCGCAAAAGGGCATCACAATGACCCTGGGACACTACAACTGTCATAAATACAGTAGTGGCCAAAATTGTGGAAACCTTTTGGGAAAAGTGTCTTTTTGAGGTTTGATGGCTAATAACGCCACTTTTTTTGGGGGGGGAGTTTCAAGAGAATCCTATTCCACTGCTGGAATGGCCTGGGAATAGCCCAGACCTTAACCCAATGGAAAATCTATGGAGCCAACTAAGAAACTGGTTAGTCAGAAACGACCCAGAAATAAAACCCAGTTAATAGAAGCCATCATTCAGTCTTGGTTTCACATGATAACAGTTGCAGAACTAAAAGACTTGGTTCACTCCATGGGAAGACGTTGTAAAGGCCATCATTCATGCTAAAGTTTACCCAACTAAGTATTAACTGACATGGTGGTAATTTTTGTATATCTTGTTTTTTCTATGGTGATCATTTTTGTATATCTCATTTTTTCTACGTGTTTCACTTTTTTTCTTTCTACTGTAACTGCTATTCTAATAGCAAATCCTTCATAAAAGTTATTGCATTACAGTCTTGATTAAATTATCTTTCCATTGATATATAACTTTATGGTACTACTCCATTAAAAAAAAAGTGGTGTTATTACCTAGTTTTAGAAAATACAACTTTCCCAAAAACTGACTGTATGAGTCAGTTGCCAAACATTTTAATTTCGATCACATGAACATGGGGATGCTGCAATGGTCATAAGTGTGAAAAACCTTCATAAGTCACTTTTTTCAGTAACTTTGAATGGACATTAACTGAACTGTTGTAAGTTGAGGACTGCCTGTATTTAAAGAGGAAGACTTTCCCCAGCATTTATATGCGGTACCATCTTTTTCTTCCTTTTCTCTCCTTTTTGGTGGCTATTTTTGTTCAGGGGTTGGTGATTGACTGCTGTCATTTATCATCTCTGCCGTTTATTAGTTCCTGTTGGTTTTACACGAACTGGTGGAAGGTTTTTAAATTGTTCTTTTTATTTTCTGAGTAAGCCGCTGGGAGTCATTTTCATTATGACGGGGCAAAGATATATTTAATAAGTCAATAAGGAAAGACAAAAGCTCTTTCCTAAATTAGCTCTAGTTAACGAGGATTAAGATAGGATTTGGAGCTCTTCTTTATGACAATGTGCAATCAACCTTGGTTCGTTATCAGCTCCGGCCCTACTTTCTTGCACCTTCTGTAACTTCTTACAGTGTTGGATTGAGACCCAAAAGCACCAGGCTGAAGTCCACCTTGAGCCAGAGAAGCTCATGGGTGACTTAAGCCAGTCCAGGGGTCGGCAACCTTAAACACTCAAAGAGCCACAAAGTTCCTAACTGGAAACCCCCGTTCAATTCTGGAGCTGACCAGAAGTCCAGTTCCCCCATCATCGTCTCCTCCTAGCATGGCGTCCTTTTTCCTCTACCTGTCCTAACTGAAAGCCCTTGTTCTGTCCCCATCTCACACATGCACACAAACAGACAGCCGGGGGTTAAATAAACTGGCAGACAACCAATTCTTCTGATAAGACGCTTGGCAGCAACCCAGTAGCTGCTTGCCAAGAACTTTACTCAATAAACAAAATACCCACAGTCAAGAATTGTCCAGTTCGTAAAATAAATCCAAGGCCGATAATGTTGTTTCCAAAGATGCGATGTGACTCGATAGCAGTTAGTTTTGTCCATCACAGAGTCTGAATGGCCACCTCACCCCCTTTTATACCCTGTGGGGTGTGGTCCAGTGACTCAGCCTAATCTCTGGCACGCCTTTTCTTCTGTTGAGCGCGCTTATCTCTGCGACACTGCCGAGGATCCAGCCAAGACTCATTACCCTCATCACTGTCCACCTGTGGCTGCGTGGACATGCTTGGCCCTGGCCCTATCTCTTGCCCTTCGGCGGACACCAAAGGCATTGCCAGAGAGGAGGGTCCTGGAGAGGGAGGCCTTGCCAACTCCTCTCCTTCACTCTCGGAGTCCTCTCCTGCCGATGACACAGGCTCAGGTAATGGAGCCACAACAGCCCTATCAATTGTGCAGCCGACCCACAACAGGGAGCCACAGCAGAGGGATGAAAGAGCCACATGCGGCTCCAGAGCCCCAGGTTGCTGACTCCTGAGCCAGTCACTCAATCTCAGCCCAACCAACTTCGTAACGTTGTTTGTTATGGGGGAGAAAGAAGTAGAGGGTTACGTGTGTTCTAGTCTTGAACTCCCGAATAAAGGCAGGAGACAAACCGAATCAAGAAAGAAGATGTAGAATATTATCAAACATGGAATCTATTTTACCAATGCTTGGGGGAAAAGGAGTGGAGATTAAGAATGTCAATTTGTATTGTTAAGCAAATTAAATACCCAGATAACACAATGTTTATTAAGCACTAAGAAATGTATTTAATAGAAAATTAATGAAAAAAAATAAAAGAAATAAGCGAGGAAACGGAGAGTTCTGTCCACAGACAAAAAAACACAGCACTACACAAAGCGCACCATCCCCAGTTAAGCAGCTGATAAAATGTAAGAATTGCTCACTCGGTCTGGTCTAATGCATGTTGGATTTTACGCATCATTGCTTTTTCAGGTTACCGTTGTTATGAAGCTGCCTGCTGGCATCCCAGCTTGACAGATGTGGCCAGAGGGAAGATGTCATGCTGTTCTTCTTTATCGAGAAGAATAATTTGGATTTCTCTCATCCATTTGGCCTCCCTGACACTTGTGTTATTTTGTTTTGTCAAAACAAAGGTCAAACATCCATGTCTATGGAGATTCTCAGTCATCCATGGTTGGCCCAAAGGTGCATTTTTTCCAAAGGCAACTGGACAAGCTTTCTTTTCCTTAAAGATGTTTCGCTTGTCATCCCAGAAGCTTCTTCGGTTCTGAACTGAGGAAGCTTTTTGAATGAGAAGTGAAATGTTTTCAAGGAAAAACAAAGGAAGTCCAGTTGCCTTTTTCCATGGATGGATGGATGGATGGATGGATGGATGGATGGATGGATGGATAGATAGATGGAAGGAGGGAGGGAGGGAGGGATTTATACCATATCTTCCTATGTTAGTGAACATATCAGCTCCCCAACTTCGTAAAGCAGTTAAAAATCAATCCACAGTTGTCTTCCTTTCTGTTGCTTTGGAAGAGAATTCCCAAACAAAGCTATCAGTCCATCAACTCCACCCTATTTTCTTCCAGCTGACCCACGAAGAATGCACCTTACAAGCTATCACTGGAGTAACTCATAGAATAGCAAAAAAAACCCTGCTCCATCAGTTCTTCCCCCTTCCTGCCCATGGCAACTCAAGAGCAGACCAGAAATGCTTTGCGAGTTGACAGTCTGATTCACTACATCACAATAGGTTTTGATTGACTCAAGTCATTGCAGTTGGTAAACCAAAGTTTAAGACTTATCAGAGGATATAGAACTAGAGAGGAGGAGTCTTGTCTTCAACTAGAACTAGATTAGTTGTTCAAAGCAAATAACAGTTTATCGCTCAACCCACAGCATCCATAGGTGAGCTAACATCAAAGAAGACTCAACAAATCTATGCTTTCTGTAAATGGCGGTCCTTTCTTTTCCTACCTCTACCCCACCTCCTTTCCAATAGTCTGCAAACTTACCTTTAATGGAGAATTTTTAGCTTCAGGAAATTCCCTTTCATCAAGTCTCACCCAACGCTGCATAAATTGTTGGACCAATGGGTTGTCATTATTAATAATCTGAAATCCGGTTATGTTGGCCCCAGCCTGGACCACTCTCTCCACTGAGATGTCTGTAAAACCCTTGAAAGAGAACGGAAACATTTGAGAGGTTGATGTCAGCTTAGAAGCAGTCAAACACACAGTCCCTGACCTTGGGAAAAAAACCCACAGGTTTAAATGGGCCGTTCGTTTGCTGAGTCCAGTTGGTGGGTTCCCATTCTGATAAAACCATGTGGTAAGGAGGCATTTTGCTTTTGAAATGTGGTGTTGGAGAGAAGAATCTTGAGAGTCTCTTGGACTGAAAAGATATCCAATCAGTCGATCCTAAAGAAAATCAACCTTTGGAACAAGGGTGGGATTCTACCGGATTGGAACAGTTCGGGCGAACCGATAGCACCGACGATCAGCTGGGAGTGAACCAGTTTGCTCTGACTATCAGGTCGGCCTGCCCACCCACCCCTGTGCTTTACTTACCTTTATTTTCTCAGCTGATTGGCGCGGCAGAGCAGATTGCCGTTCCTCAGCTGTGTTAGTAGACACAGTGACATTTTTTGCTATCCCCAGCCTCCAGAGACTCCTAGAGGGTGGGGAAGGCTGTTTTCGCCCTCCCCAGATGCATAGAAAGAATCTGGCATGGGGCAGGGTGTATAGAGTTATGGGTGTGGGCACGCACATGCACGAACCTCCCCTGCCTTCCTCCTGGTACGCGATGGCAAAAAGGTTAGCCATCACTGACCTAAATTCTCAAACTGCACAGACCCACAAAGTTTGTTAGGGTTTGGCACACACACACATAACAAGAAAGGCCTCTGAAAGTGTACTTAAATGTATCAGAATGCAAATTACATTAAAAAAAAAAAGACATCAGTTGCAAGCTTTTAAATAAGTGGCCCATTATTATCACTTCTCTTCACAATCAGCTTTAGGTCTATGGCCAAAATTGGAGATGTGAGTTGTTTAAATAGGCAATTTGACTAGATGGAATTACGGATTAACTCTGACTTTTTATCACAAAAGTATAAAGTAACTAAGCTTTGGGCTGTATTTCCCAAGAGTCAGTTTTGTATTATGAAAAAGAGATTTGGATTATCAAACGGTATGATTAGAGAGCAAATACAAACGATACAGTTTGGTTTCAATGATTAAAATAAGAAAAGCCCCTTTCAATGTATTTACTAAGTATTTTGGAAATTGGTGCATGGCCTGGTTTAGAAGCCATGAACTGAAAAATCGTTTCTCACCGTGTACTTTGGATACATTCTAGTGGGAACTTCAGAATCTCTGTTTAAATGTTAGAGCTGCTTGTCATGTGTTAAATCTTCACATCTTCCTCTTTGGATTTAATTTTCAATGCTGGTTAGTAAAGCCCCAAATAACTCAGTTTTTTTTTTTAAAGGGCCAATTCTTATCTTATCACCTTTCTCTGGTGAACAACAGAGGTCCTGAACACTCCAGGTTGACCTTATTCAGTTTCTCATTCTATCACTTCTTGGGTTATGTTTTGTTTTTATTAGGATAGGATAGGATAGGATAGGATAGGATAGGATAGGATAGGATAGGATAGGATAGGATAGGATAGGATAGGATAGGATAG
>NW_026844037.1:22564797-22575627 GCF_029531705.1 Pantherophis guttatus
ATAGAATAGAATAGAATAGAATAGAATAGAATAGAATAGAATAGAATTAGAGGAGAGGAGAGGAGAGGAGAGGAGTATAGTAAAACAGAAGTAGAGCAGAGCAGAGCAGAACAGAAGTGTTTATTGTATGTCTCTATGCGCATTTTTTGCAAACAACGTCCCCTTATATATTTCTAATTATTTTAACCACTATTTACTCTCTCTATGTTGCTTTCCCCCAATAAATATGCACATCAATATGTCTAATTTTGTTCTCATTTTGGGGTATGTACATGTGGGCATCTCTATGAAAAATTTGGAAACATATGATCATATCAAAGGATCAATGCCTTTTACTGTTTGTGAGATTTGGGGGGAAAAGCAAATTAGGCAGGTATATATTAAGAATAAGAATAACTGGATTTCTAATTTGGACATGTATATGTATAGAGAACTTACCAGGTTAGCAAGCATATAGTGGTAACTTCTGGAATTTTTACTGAGGGCTGCCACCTGCATAAAAGGAGAAGGAGAAAAAAGATGAAGTGCTTAGTAGAAATAAAACCCTTTTCCATTTCAAGGGAAATATTTTTTTTTTTTTAAAAAATGTTGATTTGGGACATTTACACGGATTTGATTACTGAAGTTCACAAACTGGAAAATGCCCATAGCCAAGGAGAGTTTCCATGCATATTCCACGTTCAAATTAAGTCTTTTGTAAAGGAACACATCCAATGGTGAAACTGTTCTTATTGTGACGGAGAGCTGGGATGCCACGATCTTCTTGAAATGCTTAGCCCTAAAGATAGTCTTCGGCTTACAACAATTCATTTTAGTGACCATTTTTCACACTTATGACCATTGCGGCATCCCCATGGTCATGTGATCAAAATTCAGGTGTTTGGCAATGGACTCATATTTATGACGGTTGCAGTGTCCTTGGGGTCATGAGGTCATTGGCTTGTCAGAGGGACCCTTTTGGGACCCTCTGACAAGCCAAGTCAATGGGGGAGGCAGATTCACTTAACAACTGTGGCAAGAAAGGTCATAAGATGGGACAAACCACACTTAACACCACATAAACTAAATCAAATAGATGGTAAATATACAAGTATTTGTTGGAGGTGCAAGAAAGAGGTCGGAACATATAAACACATGTGGTGGGATTGTGACAGTATACAAAAAATATGGGACATGGTGTTTAGAGAAATTAGAGCACTTTTGAATGTAAATTTAGATATGCCACCGAGAATTGCATTATTGTTGCTGGTGGAACAATGGGATATAAATGAAACAAAAAAAGAAATGATTGTAAATTTGATAATGGCAGCTAGATTAGTGATAGCTAAATACTGGGGACGAAATTGGGATATTCAAAGAAATGAATGGTATAAGGAAATTTGGATATGGCAACAAATGATAAATTAACAACAGAAATTACATTTTAAAAAGGGATGATTAAAACAAACAATTATAATGAGATATGGGGGAATCATTGTTGGTGGAAGGCAAAGGAATAAACCTACTCAAGAATATATGCTGTTTTGGAGGGGATAAGGGCACAATTAGAATATATTGTATATTTTTTAGCTGTTATAGAAGAAGAAATATAAGGGGGGGGGAATAGTCTCGGTGGGTGGGGGTGCACTGTATTATTTGTATTTTTTTCTTTTTTTTTTTTGTATTTAGATGTGTATGTATATGTTCGTATTGTTTGCATTTCTTGTATTTAAAATAATTTTTTTTAAAAAAAGAGGAACCCCATTACTTAATTTTGCAAGGTTTTCTCTCCATAACATGAACTTCTGCATTCATGGAAGGTAAAGTCTATATACCAAACCAGCTATTTTTCTGTTGTGCATCTAAGGACCACAATTCTTCTCACCAGGCTGCTGTGTGTACACAGGCTGAGAGCAACTTCACAAATGGATTGCCACTAATTTAAAACCAGAAATATTTTTGTTAGGGATTTTACCTGAAATTAATTGTAAAGGGAATGCATATTTAATTCTTCATGTATTAACTGCAGCTAGAATTGTATTTGCACAAAACTGGAAAAGTGAAGCGATCCCAACTGATGAGAATGTGATTAGGAAAATATTAGAATGAACAGATTAACGCTTGCATTAAAGAGAAAGAACAAACTGAATATTATATAACATGGGAATTATTTTATCGATGGTTAGAGAATAAAAATGGAAGTTAAAAACAAAAGAAGATTAGTGAAATGTAGAAAATGTGTTAAGATAGAGATGTAAACAATATGATTGTTATTATTATGACTCATAATAATAATCATAATAATATTAAATGTAATAATTCTAATAGTCATAATAATAACGACTATTAGAATTATTACATTTAATATTATTATGATATTCTTATCAGAATATATGTAAAGAGGGAAAAATGAGCATATTTATTATGCTCCATATTATTACTGTAAAGTCAGAGAAATATTATCAATGCAATGAATGCTGTTGTAAATTTTGATGGTTATTGTACAGAGATATTTGTATCCAGATGACGCACTGTTGAATGGAAAATGGAATGTTCATATTTTTTTAAAAAATAAACAACAACAACAAATGGATTGCCATTATTGGATGGCACTGACCCACAAGTTGTTGCATTGTACACTAATGGCGCACAAAATCATCTCAACATTTGTATTCATGCTTTCCCAGTGCAGGATATTGGATTATCAAGCAAACGTTAGAAGAATTTGTTTCAAATGCGTCTAGTATTGCTGGAGGCTGATAATATGAAACAGCACAAGGATGCGAGACGTGTGAGGTATCCATGGAGAAATTTCTATGAGTTGCTAAGGAATGAGACGTGTTGTTAAGAACTTTAAATACAACTGTTCACTTTTTCCTGAAACGTGGCCTCTGGCACACAGACGCTGTCATCCCGGCAATCAATCTTGGGTGATTTTTGACAAAAAAAAAAAAGAAAAGTTAAACCATAAACTTTAGTGAGATAAAATATTGTACTGAATTTTGCTTTAACTCAGCCTTGCCGACTCGGTGGTTATCAGAGGTGCTGGATTAAATTTTCCCTGAGAGAGAGAGAGGTGTAGTGGTTAAGGCATCTCTCTCGTCTCCTCTCTCTCTTTCTTCTCTCTTCTCCGGTCTCTTCTCCTCTCTCTTTCTTCTCTCTTCTCCTTTCTCTTCTCCTCTCTCTTTCTTCTCTCTTCTCTTTCCCTCTCTCTTTCTTCTCTCTTCTCTCCTCTCTCTCTTTCTTCTCCCTTCTCCTCCTCTCTCTTCTTTTCTCTCTCTCTTCTCCTCTCTCCCTCTCTCTCTTTCTTCCCCCTCCCTCTCTCTTCTCTTCTCTTCTCTTCTCTTCTCTTCTCTTCTCTTCTCTTCTCTTCTCTTCTCTCCTCTCCTCTCCTCTCCTCTCCTCTCCTCTCCTCTCCTCTCCTCTTCTCTTTCCTCTCTCCTCTTTTCTCCCCCCGTCTCTCTTTAAATTTCAAATTAAAAAAAGGACAGCTGGGAGCAGGAAGTTGAACCAGAATGATGGAAATGGATGTCAGAAATCGGGTTCGGTTTGATAAATGGGAGAAAGAGCTTCTCAAAACCTGATTTTCAATCCGAGGGAGAAAATGCTCCCCCCCCCTCACCCGAGCTTCTGCATCTCCAAAAATTATCCTTCATGTGTCATTCTCCTGCCGAGAGTAAGTGGGAGCAATTTCTTTCTTTCTTTCTTTCTTTTTTTTTGCAGCTGGTCTTTGAATGCTTGCTACCCACACACAGATTTGCAGCTTCCCCCTTCTTGCCTGCCCTAAGGTTCAGTCACTCCTGTGGGCGAATGGAAAGCAGGCCATTAATTACTTCTCTCTGGCCAGCCTGTCTTTGGGGTGGGGGGGAGATTTCTGGATGTGCAGCAGATATGAAAGTTGATGAGAAAAAGAGCAGCTCCGTTGGGCCAGAAGAATGCCCCCCACCCAAAAAAAAACCCCACCCAAAACTTTAGGGCAGGCAAACCTCAAGGTGGACTTGAAGGAACAGAAAAGATAGTCCTGTTGGGAGAAATATCCATCTGGTTCAGTTCCAAGCCGGGAGAAAGACACTGGAAAGATGGAGGCTGATTAGAAAGATGGTTTAATGATGAAGCAGAACCACATGGGTTCTGGCATAGCTGACCACATGGAGCTGAGAGTTAAGAGGCTTTTATACCTTCTCTTGGGCTTTGCACTTGAGCTTCCTGTTCCTGTGCAAGAACATATATTCTATTGGTTGTTGTAGGGGTTATGTAGTGACTAAGACGCTAAGCTTGTTGATCAAAAGGTCGGCAGTTCAGCGCTTCGAATCCCTAGTGCCGCGTAACGGGGTGAGCTCCCCTTACTTGTCCCAGCTTCTGCCAACCTAGCAGTTCGAAAGCACGTAAAAAAGGCAAGTAGAAAAATAGTGGTGGGAAGGTAACAGCGCTCCGTGCGCCTTTGGCGTTGAGTCATGCCGGTGACAAGACCACGGAGACGTCTTCGGACAGCGCTGGCTCTTCGGCTTTGAAACGGAGATGAGCACTGCCCCACAGAGTTGGGAGCGACTAGCACATATGTGTAAGGGGAACCTTTACCTTTACCTTTAGGGGTTATGTAGGGGTCATAGCTAGCTCTGTAGGTTGTCTGAGCCTCCTAAACATGTCTAAATAGGACATCATGGTATTCGGGAGGGTGAGTGGGGCCTATCGCAGTCGCCGCTACCAGTTTGCTCGAACCGGATAGAACCGGCTGAATCCCACCACTGATGGCAACGCAAGGCGGCTTACATGAATATAAAAACACCATATATAAGAAATAAAAATCATCAAAGAAAATCATCAAATAATAAATTAATAAAAATAATAATAGAGCCCCCCACCCTGGCAACAGCACCTCACGCGAGCCATTTAATGGGCCTCCACCCCACTCTGGGTTCCCCAGGCCCACTGGCTGAACCAGGTCTTCAGCGCCTTCCAGAAGAGTGTTAAAGTGGGAGCCGTTCTAATCTCAGGGCAGAGGATGATGTTCCAGAGAGAGGGAGCCACCACAGAGAAGGCCTTTCTTCTGGGTCCCACCAGGTATATCTCCCTCGGAGATGGGACCCGCAGCATTCCCTGCCTCCCCGCTCTGATGGGTCAGGTAGGTGTAACTGGCAAGACACGGTCCCTCAGATCACCTGGTCCCAAGCCACGAAGGGCTTTAAAGGTGACAATCAGCACGCCGTGAATTGCACCCAGAAGCAAATCGGCAGCCAATGCAGCTCTCGCAGGAGAGGTGATACATGTGCCCACCGGGCTCTGAACAAAACCATGCATTTTGCCCCAACTGGAGCTTCCGGATGCTCTTCAAGGGCAGCCCCACGTAAAGCATGTTGCAATACCATGTTTCCCTGAAAATAAGACCCTGTCTTATAGTTTTTTGAACCCCGAAATAAATGCTTGGCCTTATTTTCAGGGAGGTCTTATTATTTTCGGGCGCATGGAGCAAGATGGGACTCCTCCTGCTGTCTTACCGGATCGCCAGCTCTGTGTTTAAATATTTTCGGGGAGGGCTTATTTTAGCGCATGCTCTCAAAAGCCCGATTGGGCTTATTATCCGGGGATGTCTTATTTTCGGGGAAACAAGGTAGTCAGCTCTGGCGTACAGTGGGGCACACAACTCACCTAACTGCCATTTTGCTTAGCGACAGAAATGTGGGGCTCAGCTGCAGTCGTAAGTCCAGGACTACCCCTATCCCTTTAGTCTGCCTATCCCATCGGATTCCTTTCCTGCTGCAGATCAGCTCATCTCAAACCCCACCTCGTTGGATTCACATCACATGGCTCCCGACACTTTGCAGAGCTTCTGCGAAAACTAATAGATTTCCAGCAGAGATTCAAAGGGTTTGCGCGCAGGATGAAACCGCCCGGCTGCCGCGTGAGAAAATGCAGCATTTCTAGGAGACCCGTTATTTTATTTTATTTTATGTTATTTCTTCAAACAGAACTCCGAGTTTAATGGAACCCGAAAATAGTGCTTTTTTAAAAAAATCAGCCCGTCCTTCTTAGCTTAAGGCAAATGGCATGTAAGTCATCAAAAAATATTTTGAGGATCTGAAGGTTGAACGCGAGGCAGGCTTATCACAACCAATCAAGCACAGTGGCATCAGGCCTTCGGGAGCAAATGAATGTAATAATAATTTAATCAGGCCTTCCCTCAGAACAGAAACACAGAGCAGAATGCATACGTCGCTTCATCTGTTTGCACCTTCTCGTTTTTAACTGCAGAACTGCAGAAAAAAAAAAAAACCAACTGCTACCAACCTGCCTTCCATTGAGGACCTGTATACTGCACGAGTTCAAAAAGAGGGCTGTGAAAATATTGACAGACCCCTTGCATCCTGGACATAAATTGCTTCAACTTCTATCCTCAAAATGACACTATAGAGCACTGCACACCAGAACAACTAGACACAAGAACAGTTTTTTTCCCAAATGCCATCACTCTGCTAAACAAATAATTCCCTAAACACTGTCAAACTATTTACTAAATCTGCACTACTATTAATCTTCTCGTTGTTCCCACCACCCATCTCCTCCCACTTACGACTGCATGACTGTAACCTTGTTGCTGGTATCCTTACGATTTATATTGACTGTTTTCTAATAAGTTTTGATTGCTTATTTGTTCCCTATGACTATCATTAAGTGTTGTACCTTATGATTCTTGACGAACATATTTTTTCTTTTATGTACACTGAGAGTGTATGCACCAAGACAAATTCTTTGTGTGTCCAATCACACTTGGCCAATAAAGAATTCTATTCTATTCTATTCTATTCTATTCTATTCTATTCTATTCTATTCTATTCTATTCTATTCTATTCTATTCTATCCCATCCCATCCCATCCCATCCCATCCCATCCCATCCCATCCCATCCCATATTCTATTCTATTCTATTCTATTCTATTCTATTCTATTCTATTCTATTCTATTCTATTCCATTCCATTCCATTCCATTCCATTCCATTCTTTATTCCATTTCATATTCTATTCTATTCTATTCTATTCTATTCTATTCTATTCTATTCTATTCTATTCTATTCTATTCCATTCCATTCCATTCCATTCCATTCCATTCCATTCCATTCTATTTTAAACAAGGAGAAGGACCATCACCTTCTTTTAGCAACAGCTTTAAAATACGATACTGTATTAAGCAAAATTTAAGGAATTACTGCTAGGGATCACAGAAATTGCTGTGGGGATTACTAGATCCACATCCGTTCTGTATGATGTAGACCAGTGTTTCTCAACCTTGGGAATTTTAAGATGTGGGGACTTCAACTCCCAGAATTCCCCAGCCAGCAATCCTCCCAGCAGGGGAATTCTGGGAATAGAAACCTACCCATCTTAAAAGTCCTAAAGTTGAGAAACCCCAAGGTAGACCAGATATGCACAATCGCTAACAACTGCTAACTTTTAGCAGTCCATCTCCAGAAGAAATAATATCTTGGGCCCGGTAATAATTATTTTCTTTCTTTTTCTTTTTCTTTTTTTTTTTTGGAACCTTATTGCTTACCGCAAAATGTAAACCAGGCATCCGCGTTACCGAAGGAGATTAATCCTCAAGCTTAATTGGAAACCGAAGGCTGTCAGAATCATTCCTTCCAATTTATTTATAACGGAGAAGACTCGCTGATCATTGCTCCCAGTCAATTACATTGCGGACTTAAAAATGAATTTTCTAATATTAGATGAAGTTCCAAGCGGCGGTCTTCCTCAGAACGAAGGTTCCACTGAGCAAAATTGATGCAGTTAGGCTGTCCGTATTTTTCGTCTAGATAATTCCAAGCCGTAAAGCTGGTTTATTTATAACTGCAGCATGCTTCACAAAAACAGTAGGGACAGGCCCCCTATGCAGTGGGTTTATAAAATATTTAAGCGATCCATAAATAATGTTTAAACCCATTTGCAACCTAGAATATTTAAACTTTTTATAAATAATTTCCATCCAATGACAGCGGAACCTGCCAGCGAGCTGATTTTTTTAAAAAAATAATGGGGTTGTTTCAGTGGTGGGTTTCAATTTTTTTTTTTACTACCGGTTCTGTGGGTGTGGCTTGGTGGGTGGGTGTGGTGTGCCTTGGTGGGCGTGGCTTGGTGGGTGTGGCAGGGGAAGGATACTGCAAAATCTCCATTCCCACCCCACTCCTGGGAGAAGGATATTGCAAAATCTCCATTCCCACCCCACTCCTGGGAGAAGGATATTGCAAAATCCCCATTCCCACCCCACTCCTGGGGGAAGGATATTGCAAAATCTCCATTCCCACCCCATTCCTGGCGGAAGGATATTGCAAAATCCCCATTCCCACTCCACTCCTGGGGGAAGGATATTGCAAAATCCCCATTCCCACCGCACTCCTGGGGGAAGGATATTGCAAAATCCCCATTCCCATCCCACTCTGGGGCCAGCCAGAGGTGATATTTGCCGGTTCTCCGAACTACTCAAAATTTCTGCTACCGGTTCTCCAGAACCTGCCAGAACCTGCTGCATTCCACCCCTGCCTTTAAAGCTCTTTGTGGCATAGGTCCAGGATATCTGCTGGGCGGCAACTAGAGGCTCAGAGGTTAAGACACTGAGGTTGTCCGCTGGAAAGCCGGCAGCCCAAGTTCAAGACTCAGGTGCCACACCACAGGGTGAGCTCCCATCCTTGCCTCAGCTCCTGCCAAACTAGCAGTTCAAAAGCATGCCAATGCAAATAGATAAATAGGTACCACTTTGGGTGTGGAGATAACTTAAGAGCTCCATGACATCATGCTGGCCATGTGACTGCCGAAATTCTATTCTATTCTATTCTATTCTATTCTATTCTATTCTATTCTATTCTATTCTATTCTATTCTATTCTATTCTATTCTACTCTACTGTACTCTACTGTACTCTACTCTACACTACTCTACACTATTCTATTCTATTCTATTCTATTCTATTCTATTCTATTCTATTCTATTCTATTCTATTCTATTCTATTCTATTCTTTCAATAAAGACATGCAAAACATGAAGTGAAGCAACAACAAATGTCTCTCAAAACAGCAACTCCACCGACTCTTTTGAGGAGAACCTGGAACATCTAATAAAAGGCGCAGGACATTCCTTCCCTCATCCAGATGGCCTTCCCTAAGACAGTGGGCAACATTCATCTTAAGGAGGTACGCAAGAAATACGCCCAGCAGGAAGCAAACCCACAGCTGGTCCTCACCTGTTCCAAAATGACGTTTATCCTTTCCACTTCACAATCGATCAAGTACTTCTTCTCTTGCCGCTTGTCCATTTCTTCGATGATTGCCTTAAACTCCTGAACATCTTTGATGCTTCCCACCGATCGGGCCGTCACTTGCCAATTATTTTGCACAGCAGCTTCCATAATTGCTTGGAGGATGGAAAAACCTAAGGCAAATGAAAACAAAGAGGATGAGAGGAGTTACAAGAAATGAAAACTCAAGTTTTGGGTTTTAAAGAAGCTCTTGTTTAGAAGTTTGATCGCCACGAAACAAAGGTCTAGGCTGGGGAGTTAAAAATAATCCCCTCCCCCAGTTGAAAGCTGAACACCAGTGACCTGGGTAGTAAAACAGTAGTAAAGCAAAGCACAAACAGCAAGACAGACTTGATAAGCATCCGAGTCTTAATTTTTTGATAGCAACTACCAGGACAGCATAGGAGTAGGTGACTGCATGTTCTCCAGATAGCAATAGCCCTTATATACTGCTTCACAGTGCTTCACAGCCCTCTCTAAGCGGTTTACAGAGTCAACATACTGCCCCCAACAATCTGGGTCCTCATTTTATCGACCTCGGAAGGATGGAAGGCTGAGTCAAACTTGAACTGGTCAGGATCGAACTGCCTGCAGTGGGCAGAGTTAGTCTGTAATACTGCATTCTAATCACTGGGAAGGAAGGAAGGAAGGAAGGAAGGAAGGAAGGAAGGAAGGAAGGAAGGAAGGAAGGAAGGAAGGAAGGAAGGAAGGAAGGAAGGGCAATAGCAATAGCACTTAGACTTATATACCGCTTCATAGTGCTTTACAGCCCTCTCTAAGCAGTTTACAGAATCAGCCTATTCCCCCCAACAATCTGGGTCCTCATTTTATCGACCTCGGGAGGATGGAAGGATCAGTCAACCCTGAGTTGGTCAGGATTGAACATTTGGCAGTAGACAGAGTTAACTTGCAATACTGCATTCTAACTACCGCATCCCCAAGCAGTGGTGGACACCAGCTTCACAGTCCCTTACCATTGAATCACACTATGGGAATTAAAGCCTCACATGTCTGGGGGAAACAAAGATGCTTTAATTCGATATTTATCCAGACCTACCCTTCCATCACGGTCCTAGGTTACCCGATTTCCAAAACTGGAGCAGAACGACAGCCAGTGAAAGGTTTTAAAATGGCACAGACTACATTCCCAGATATAGGAAAATGCCAATTAAGTTATTACGGTGAATATCCAAGGCGCAAAATAAGGGCCCTGTGCTTTTACCGAGATTCTTTTTTTTTTTAATTTCATGTGGTGTGTTTTTTAAAAAAAGTAATCATATTAAATAACACTTCTAAAGCTCCCATTAAGGTAATATCGACTCATTTAGCCGTTTCAACAGAGCAGAAAGGAAGCGGGGAAAGAACAAAGCGGGTCACAGTGGGAAGTTTATGCTTGCAAGTGGGCAATTCACTTGCCATGAACAATGGAGGCTGGGATTTAAGCAGACTGAGTCAAACTCCAGAGAGATGACTGCAGAGCAACTGGGAAAGTGTAATTTCTCCCTTGAAGGCTATCTATGAAGCTTCCTTCCTTCCTTCCTTCCTTCCTTCCTTCCTTCCTTCCTTCCTT
>NW_026844037.1:22575845-22593713 GCF_029531705.1 Pantherophis guttatus
CCTTCCTTCCTTCCTGTAAACCAACCTTCCTTCCTTCCTTCCTTCCTTCCTTCCTTCCTTCCTTCCTGTAAACCTTCCTTCCTGTAAACCTTCCTTCCTTTTCCTTCTTCTTCTGCAGAGCATCTGGGAAAGTGTAATTTTTCCCTTGAAGGCTATCTATGAATCAATCTTTCTTTTTTTTTTTTTTGCTTGCTTTTGTGCTCTTAAAAGGACATGGTGGCTCAGTGGCTAAGATGCTGTGCTTGTTGATTGAAAGGTCGGCAGTTCAGCGGTTCGAATCCTAAGTGCCATGTAATGGGTGAGCTCCAGTTCCTTGTCCCAGCAGTTCGAAAACACATAAAAATGCAAGTAGAAAAATAGGGACCACCATTGGTGGGAAGGTAACAGCGTTCTGTGCACCTTTGGCGTTTAGTCATGCTGGCCACATGACCACGGAGAGGTCTTCGGACAGCGCTGGCTCTTTGGCTTTGAAACGGAGATGAGCACCGCCCCCTAGAGTCAGGAACGACTAGCACATATGTCCGAGGGGAACCTTTACCTTTACCTTGGTGCCCTTTGCAAAAGAGATCCAATCCCCAGCTCTTTGAAACACAGTCTATTTTAAATTATAACTTTTGAGCCGGGTTTTCAGGCTCCCTTAATGATGCCTTGACTTTTGCATTTCAGTGGTTCTTAGATCTTCGCGAGTTGCACTTTATTACCTCACAATTAATACATGTTGTGCATGGGAATAGAGCCTGTCTTCCTCACACTCTCCAGAGACGGGTAAAACAGAAGATTTACATATGTATAATACAATGAATCCCAGTCTTCCTTAACATCGTATTTTACAAAGATGGCTGTGATGGGTGAGACAACATTACAATTCCGCTACTTGTCAGAGAAAAAAGTAGATACAAGGCTTGGTTACTCATCAGCTTACAAATGACTCATTTGATAGTTGAAAACTCCAAGTGCAATTAAAGTAAAAATTTACATCTTTTTTTTTTAAACTAAAGGGAGAACAATTGCTGCTTTACTACGTGTGCTTTAAAAGTGTCGAATGTTGTACTTCTGTTATCCTTAAGACAACCTGCAAATGAAGTTGAAGGCCCATGATTCTTAAAAATAGAGAGATACGATCACCTGAAAAGCTCTAGATTTCTATGCAAATGTTCCTGAAAGCTTTGGATTTAACAGAAGAGTCCTCCATAAAAATTTAGAGCAGTGATGGCGAACCTTTTCGGCACCGAGAGCCGAAAAGGGAGCGTGCGCGTGGCACCGAGTGCTGAAAAGGGAGCACTGTGTATGTGCTCGTCAGGGCCGCGACCAGAAAGAGGAGCTGCCACGGGGCATGTGCACCAGTGGTGGGTTTCAAATTTTTTTACTACCGGTTCTGTGGGTGTGGCTTGGTGGGCATGGCATGGCATGGTGGGCGTGGCAGGGGAAGGATACTGTAAAATCTCCATTCCATCCCCAATCCCCCCCCATAGGAAATACTGTAAAAGAGGAGCAAACAGGGAGTCGGCTTTTGCAGGAAACAATTCATTTGTTCCGTGATTCTGAGAGACTCTGTGCCAAGTTTTGCCTTGTTCTGCGGCTGGAAACAAGTTAGTGGCAGCTTGCCAAGCGAGATAAAGTCTGTGTTGATAAATGTTCCTTTGAAAAATGGTTTGCTGACTGTGAATGAAAGGAATTCACAGTCGTGTAAATAAAAGAGGTTTTGCTGGGATGAATTCCTGCCTCCTGCTTGTTAAGGGAGCCTAGGTCAAAACAGCTAGGGATTACGGGGTCATTAAAAGAAGACGATAATGATTGTTAACCATCACACATAAAACTGCCCATTTCATGGACAAAAGAAGAGCTGCTAAGCTGAGCATTTAAAAACCACATCCTAAGCAGTTGGATCATCAACAGTCCCGCAAGCCTTTGACTTGTCTTAGGTACATGATAAACAGAAACAACCTGAGCTCTCTAGCTGCAAATGGGGGAACAAAATAAATAAATACCACATCTGATCTACTACTTCAAGCCCTTTCCTTTGAGACCAAATTGTCCTCCAGGAAGATCACTCTAGCTTAGATGAAAAAAAGAGAGCCTCACACCTGGTTTAGTCACACCCACAAAGCGTGTAAACACCAGTCTTTTTCAAAAACCGAAATGAGAGAGAGAATGCACCTTCTACGGAAGACTTTCGGTTCTTAGCTTCTTATTCTCCCTCTGGCAGGGATGGGGCAAATAAACGCACACAAGCACATAAAGCTCAGAAACCATGCTTGATGAAAGATCAGGGAGCGGCCTACTGAAGGCAATCGAGCAAATGAAGGAGCCAGCAAAAGCTTTCCATGGAATGGCTACAGTGACACATATCTGCAGTGAGATGCACATTTTTATGACAGGCCCTGGGTCTGTTCCCAGAGAATCTCATGTAGATTAGGCCTTTTCTGCCTAACCTTCTTCCACTTCCAACATATTTCCGCTGCCCATAATGGAGAGAGAGAGAAGGAAGGGCTCCAAACAGAAAGACATGGATGATGGGCTTCCAAGCTATTCTTGTTTGAAGCTTGTTTGAAGACAGGGAAGATATACCTACAGCTACCCTCTTAGGTTCAATAACAACTACTTGTTCAGGAGCAGCCAAGTTGAAGGACAATTCCACTTTTTGTCACAAGTTGATGTGCCTCCAGCAAAATAGAAGGAACTGTCTGTTTTCTTGAGATAATGTATCTCATTCTGTCAGGCGCTGGCCAAATCCTGATGCCTTTCCTCAGAACAGAACTTGGATTTGTTTATTTTCTCTTCCTTTTAACTTCCAAGGGCCACAGTGGACATCTCAGGGATGTGGTGACCTCATCGGGGCAGGATTTACTTTTGCTGCCATTTGGAGAAGGCTGGAGAGCTTAGGGGGATTAATCCAAGTAAAGATATAAAGATTATTCCAGGTTTGATTTTATATTTGAGAGCGAAGGAGGAGGAGGAGAGAGAGGGGAAGGGAGGGGAAGGAAAGGTCGGTGCTGATGTTCAATGTTGTAGCCAGATGTCAGAAGTGTGACATTGGAGACATCTCAAATGATTTTTAAAAAATGAGTAAGGGCTTCATGCGGCCTACAGAATAACAGAGTTGGAAGGGACCTTGGAGGTCTTCTAATCCAAACCCCTGCTCAGGCAGGAAACCCTACGTCACTTCAGACAAATGGTTATCCAATCTCTTCCAGTGTTGGAGCATTTACAACTTCTGGAGGCAAGTTGTTCCACTGATTAATGGTTCTAATTGCCAGGAAATTTCTCCTTAGTTCTAGGTTGCTTCTCTCCTCAATGAGCTTCCATCCATTGCTTCTTGTCCTGCCTTCGGGTGCTTTGTCCCCCTCTTCTTTGTGGCAGCCCCTCAAATATAGGAACACTGTTGACATGTCATTGCTCATGTTGGTTGATTTCTCCTGATGTAGCTACGTATTGTCCAGGCAGGATTTTAGGCTGACTTGGAGAAAGATTTTGCAAGGACACTCTCCCTGTGGCACAGCTTTTCCCTCATGGAAATGTACGACATGACTGAGATTTGAAGAGGAAAAGTTGCTGGTAGAAATCGCTTGCTATGAAGAGCTTCACAACACACTCGTCAATTTGGCAAGTGCGAAATCACAAAGGGGAGGTTGCAGAAATAACAAAACAACAACAGTAACAACTGCTGTTGGCTGGCGCCGAAGCGGAGATGCAAATGACTATCGGCCTGCTCCTGTTTATGTATTTATGTGAGGAAAAAGAGATCTAATTAGGAATCCTGCAGTTAGCAATTAGTGGGTTGGAGGACAATCCCAGATCTTTGTGGGAGCCGGTTGATCTCTGTTCCGGGAAGGCGGAAGGCTTGAAGTCAGGAACTGCAGAGTTCTATAATCAGGTAGCTTTCAGCAGGAGGTGAGCAGCTTAAAAAGAAAACAGCTGAAGTCTGTTCAAAGACCCTCAAAAGATACATCCAGGGAAAGGCAAAAAGAGAGTTGATGGAGTGAGTTACAAAACACCTTCCTTATTCATCAAAAATCTCTTAGTTTTTTTTTTTTAAAAGACTCAGATTCCCTACTTTGAAATTATTTTAATGATACATTTGCAATTTTAGGGGCAAGTCTTTCTTTCTTTCTTTTTTTTTCTTCCTCCCTCCCTCCCTGCCTCCCAGTCCCCTCTCCTGTCTGCTCTCCCTCCCTCCCTCCCTCTCCTCCCACTCTTCCTCTATTTCTTTCTTTTTTCTTCCTCTCTCCCTCCCTCCCTCCCTCCCCCTTCCTTTCTTTCTCCCTCCCTCCCTCCCTTTCCTCCCTTCCTCCCTCCCTCCCTGCCTCCCACTCCCCTCTCCCTTTTGCTCTCCCTCCCCTCCCGCTCTTCCTCTCTTCCTCTCTTTCTTTCTTTTTTCCTTCCTCCTGCTTTCTCTCCCTCCCTCCCTCCCTCTCTCCCTCTCCTTCCTTTCTTTCTACCTCCCTCCATCCCTTTCCTCCCTTCCTTACTCCCCCTTCCCCTCCCCTCCCCTCCCCTCCCTTTCCTTTCCTTTCCTTTCCTTTCCTTTCTTTTCTTTTCCTCCTCCCTTCTCTGCCTCCCCCCCTTTCTTTTCTTGGAGGGTCTCCACAATAGAAAGAAGATGAAAGTAAAACACATAAAAATCCAGCTGGGTCAAAGTATTACCATTTTGGGACGAATATAAAAGAGCCCCGTCCTCAAGTCTCCAGTTCGCCAAGAATTTCGTCGGATGGCTTTAGACCTCTCTCAATCTATTCTACTTCACGGGATTATTAATGGGATGAAATAAAAGGGAGACCATTGAGGCCCCTGGAGGAAAGGCAGATACAAGTACAACAAACAAATATAGACTTAGCGGGCTTAGCAACTGTAATTTTATTTTTCTCAAAACATCTCCCCTAATCTCTAGTAGCCCAGTTGGCTGAAAAGTTAGGAGCTCTCATCTGATATACCACAAAAAATATCAGATTAGGAAGGCGACATTAGACTGCCTGATTGGGATTCAATTGAGTTGACCTTAAGCACAGGTGGTCCTCAACTTACAATCACAATTGAGCTCAAAATTTCTGTTGTTAAGTGGAATTTGCCCCTGTCGACTTGCAAAGTGTCCCTGGCCTGTTCTCGAGTTGCCATAGGCTAGCGGGATGGGAAACCAATGAAACAGCATGGCAGCCAAAGACAGATGCACATTCCAGACTTATCTCTCTCAAGGCTGTCTCCCAGGGTTACCCACAGCAGCCTGAGGGGAGTGATCTCTACAACCTGCGAAATTGCTCCATTGGTGAATGTGATTGATGACACACTCTGGGCGGGGTGGAGGGGGGAAACAGGGTCATGATTGTGGCATAAATTATGTGGGGTCAGAGCTGGCTTCCCTTGGGAATGTGCCGACATGAAACTCCTAATGAATAACTGGATTTCTTTTGAAGCTTGGCTCAAGGCTCATGATTTAATTAGGGCATCCGTCAGAACCCCCGTTTCACAACCTTTCTTGCCTCAGTTGTTAAATGAACCACTGCTGTTAATAGGTTAGTAACTCAGTTGTTAAGTGAATCTGCCTTCCCCATTGATACCCATTCACATGACCCCAGGACACTGCAACCATCATAAATATGGTTCAGTTGCCAAGGGTCTGAATTTTGAACACGGGACTGTAGGGATGCTGCAACAGTCATAAGCGTCAAAAGCGACCCCTTTTTGCAATGCCATCGTAACTTTGAACAGTCACTGAATGAACTGTTGTAAGTTGAGGACTACTTGCATTAAAAAGTCAAGAAACTGACACGAAAAGGAGATATTTGTGTGCATTTGATCTCCATTGATCTCATTTTACAGTCTATCCAACCACTAAGCGTTGTATCTTATGATTTATGGCGAATGTATTTTTATGATGACTACGATCATGATTTATCACTTATAGCTTTTATGTACGATGAGAGCTTATGCACCGAAGACAAATTCCTTGTGTGTCTAATCACATTTGGTCAATAAAGAATCTCTTCTCTTCTCTTCTCTTCTCTTCTCTTCTCTTCTCTTCTCTTCTCTTCTCTTCTCTTCTCTTCTCTTCTCTTCTCTTCTCTTCTCTTCCCTTCCCTTCCCTTCCCTTCCCTTCCCTTCCCTTCCCTTCCCTTCCCTTCCATTCCATTCCATTCCATTCCATTCCATTCTTCGTCAGACCGACTTCCAGCAGCCCAGCTAAAATCTGGAGCAATCTTAAATTTTCAATACAATGTGCTTTTTTTCCATCACAACGTCTAAACCAGGGGTGTCAAACTCAAGGCCGGGGGGGGGATGGATCCGGCCTGCGGGGTGCTTAGATCTGGCCCATGGGGTCATCCTAGAAACAGCGAAGGACTGGGCTGCGGTGCCTCTGCCAGTGAAAATGGAGCTCGGGGAGGGGGGGTGTACTCCATTTTTGCTGGCAGAGGACTGCTGGAGGCCATCGCGGTCAAAAATGGAGCCTTGAAGAGTGACGTTGAGCTGGCCACACCCCCTGGCCACGCTCCCCCACCCCGGCCCTCCAAGATCAAACACAACCCTGATGTGGCCCTTAATGAAATCGAGTTTGACACCCCTGGTCTAAACAGTTGTAATATTTGTTCGAGAACTCGGATTCAAACACTACTTTGCTTACATTGCTTCAATAGAATCCCCCTCATACTTTAATGGTGTTAAAGAAAGATTCATGCATTTCCTACTGGCAAAAATATGCAATGAAAGTGTAATAAATACAAATAATTTCCAAAGCATACATCATCTTAAATTACTTACCGAGCAAATTAATATTTTTTTTTTTGGTTATACTTCTGCCTGCATAATGCTAGATGGCTCTTTTAAAAAATTAAAGTCCCCCCAACTGCTGAGTTTAAATAATGATAAACATTATTCCTTTGAAGAAACAATCACAGCAGATTATGGTAATCAAGCCAGGAATAGAATTAGAATAGAATTCATAAAGTATGAATTTCTGTGTTACTTACTGTGCCTTAGATAAATGTCCTAGAAAAATCAAATATTGGGCTATCTGAATTGTCTTCCTGTGTCATCAAAAGAGTCTTGATGCTTAACCTTCATCAGCAATGGTTTAAAAATATACCCTTTCCCTCTTACTAAGCTGCAACTGTAATATATGTTCCAGAGCTCGCAGGATGTCTGCTTCTTTCTTTACATACATACATACATACATACATACATACATACATACATACGTGTGTGTGTGTGTGTGTGTGTGTGTGTGTGTGTATAAAATAAGTCCCTGTGTGTTGTGGCCCGCCAGTGGCCTGCGCGGATCGTGGCTGATCCCGACGACGAGTAGGTTGGGTGGTGTCACGCCAGCAGCCTGCGCAGCCGTCGCTTGCGTCGGACAGTGAGGAGGATGAAGAGGATGTGGTGCCAGAGGCAGAGACTCAGCCAGGGCCTTCAGAACTTCCAGAGGCTCCTTCCAGTGGAGAGAGCGAAGTGGAGGAGCCTCTTCTCAAAGCTCGAGCATGCAGGGCTGCCAAAAGGCAGGAGTGGCTACTCAGGAGGAGGAGGAGGTCTCCTCGAAAGTAAGGCTTGAAGATAATTGGCCACTCCCTTAGCCTATTTAAGTCACACGCCGTTAGTAAGTTTCTTGCTGGAAACAACTTGTAATTATCATCAGAGCATTTTTGGAAAAGTCTTATCGTATCTTGTTTTCTGGGCTGGTTGCCAACCTTTGCCAGACTTTGGTTTATTCTTGCTACTTAATAAATTTGATAAGGACCGTTGGTGTGTGTCAATATCCTTGGGAATCCGGACCTGGGGCAGAACACTGTGTTATATTTTTTTGAACCCCAAAATAAGCGCTTGGCCTTATTTTCGGGGACATCTTATTATTTTGGGGTGTGTGGAGCAAGACGGGGCTCCTCTTGCCATCTTACCTGATTTCCAGCTCTGTCTCCCTAACCCTAACCAGAGGAAATGGTGGGGACCAGCTGTGCATGCATTAAAATATTTTCAGGGAGGGCTTATTTTTGGGCAAGGGCTTATTTTCAGAGGAGGGTTTATTTTAGGGGAGGACTTATTATCAGGGGATGTCTTATTTTCGGGGAAACACGGTGTATATATATTGAAACTACCCCAAGCAGATAAAAAAAAAAAACAATGATTTGCTTCTGAGAATTTTCATTTAAATAAGTTATTTTTAAAAAGGTACCCAGTTATTTTTAAAAAGGTACCTAGTTTTCCTTGGGGATCATCTTATTCTTTAGCAATCAGCTTTGTACTGGCAATGTCATATATTTTTTTCCCCTCTCTCTCTTTCTCTGAACTAGCATGTATGGCTGAATTCCGTATTAATCAACCTGTAATTAAGGTGCTGTGAAATTTAAATGAGCTATTCACAAAAGCTCTCCATCAGAGCGACAATCAAGATCTCGTTTTTGCACAATATAGATAAATACAAACCTGAGATTCGTATTCGTTTCAGAGTTGCGGGTCAAACATGAAACTTTAGATTATGAACACACATACACATCCACTGCAGGAACCTTAGTAGGGAAAAGATGATTTGGAGGGCGCACTATACAACATGGAACAACTTCAACAACTAGAGAAGTGGTATCTTGAAACTCCTTCATTTCAACCCCACGAAAACATGTATTTATTTCAAGGAGTTGCCCAACAAGTCCTACTTGTGCGCATGTTGTGGTGATCCTAAATGGCCTTCTCTTGTTCAAATCTCACGCACCGCGTTGAATGATGATGACAAAAAATATATTCATTTGGGGAAAGGGCATTGGGTGAAAATTGCTGACCAATATATTTTTTTATATATATATTTAAAGATTTCCTTTTTAAAGAAGCCGGCAAGAACATTCCCAGAATTCATCTACTTCCTCATTCTTTTCTCTGCTTTTTCCATGCTCAAAAAGTTCTGCACAAAGAGTTGCGTTCTCCCCTCTTAGGATGGAATGACTGGAATCAAGACGAATAAACCAATCAAGAGGCTTTCGTGGCTTAAATCTTTAGTTTAAACAATCAGAACTGCTCTCGCTTAGAGTATTGATCTTGATCAATTTTCCATTTGCACACATGTTGCCATCTGAAAATTGTTCTCAGATTATCTCCCCGTCATTTATTATCAAACAAGCTCAGCAACGCACCCATGAGAGAGCTTTTCAGAAGGTGATACGATGCGAATTAGTTCAAGAGGAGGTCTTGATGGAAACCAATTTGTGAGAAAGCAAGCTGAGCATCCACTCTAAGGCCCAGGAACCTTAAAGGGTGTCACTCTTCCAAGATAGTCCAGATAAGAAGCACCCCCAGGAGGAAATGTCTATGGAGATGGTCAGTCATCCAGGTTGCCTCAAAGGTGTTTTTTCAGGAGGCAACTGGTTTTTTCTTTGAAGACATTTTGCTTCTCATCCGAGAAGCTTCTTCAGCTCTGACTGGATGGTAAGGAATGGAAGGATTTATATTCTCTGCAGCCATTCTCCACCATTCAATCCCCAGGGGTACTAACTCTATCTTGATCGTAAGGTTACATTAACAGAAACTTGCAAGTGAAAAAGTATATCACTCCCCTCTCTATTTAACAGTCAAAGGAAAAAAAAAAAAGAAGGGACGGTCATTTTTGAGACATTTGTCACACCTCCATTCCTTCTGTGGGCTACGCTGCCTCTTATTTGATTGTTGCCTGATGGCGCAGTGGTTAGAATGCAGCATTGCAGGCAAATTCTGCCAACTGCCAGCAGTTTGGCAGTTCAAGTCTCAAGGTTAACTCAGTCTTCCATCCTTCAGAGATCAATAAAATGAGGACCCAGATTGTTGGGGGTGGGGGGTGGGGAGGAATATGCTGACTCTGTAATCCACTTAGAAAGGCTATAAAGCACGGTGAAGAGGTATATAAGTCTAAGTGCTATTGCTGTTGCCTAGTCTTCAGCTCTTCCTCCTGTCTCCCAAGGTCATTCTCCTATCCCATTACAAAGGTTTACACTGCTGATGGTTGGTCTACTGCAAGGGTCAGCAACCTGCGGCTCTGGAGCTGCATGTGGCTCTTTCACCCCTCTGCTGCGGCTCCCTGTCACTCAAAATATGCGTCACAACCATCAATGTGTGACACCCGCCGGCCTGTGATTTATTGAGCTTTTCAACTTCCAGTAGGCCAACCATGGATAAATCCAAGAAAATAAAAGTTTCAGAAGAAAACAGAACATTTCATTCAACTACATATGCTAGTTTTGTGGCCGCTCAAGAAATAGTCAGGCACGGGAAGGGTTTTGTGGCTCCCAGTGTTTTCTTTTCTGTGGGAAACGGGTCCAAATGGCTCTTTGAGTGTTTAAGATTGTAGACCCATGTTCTACTGTAACTACACTTTCTATAGATCTCTCCATCTGGCCATCTCTCCTGTTTTTAGTGTCTTTCTCCACTTTTACATAAAATATAAAAATACATTTTTATAGCCTCCTTGCTGCTACTCGTGGTGAGGTCTACTTATCTTCTTTTCTGCTTCTTTACAACTTGGCTTTGGTCCCTTAATTGTACATGTTTCTTGGCATTTAATTCTGCATTATTAACATTTTTTGCTGGGACGTTTCATAAGCCCAGGGCTATTTTTAACACTTCTTCTTGGGTCAGGCCTTCCTTCCACATTCACTGTTTATGAGTTGGATGATATTAATATCCTGTTCTTTATTGCATCAATGTCGTGAAAAGCATAATCTTTAGTTATGAGGCGTTAACTGTACGACCCATTCATATATCAGCTCAGCTGTCCTTTGCTGTCTCAATTTTATTGTGTAAAACCACTTCTTTTTCTTCCCAGAAGATCTACCTCTGCAGATAATTTTGTCAACAGCACTGTAATTCTTGGAGATATGTCTGGATCCTTCCCCTCCCAAATTAATCCAGAACTCTGCAGTCTTTTCTTTTGCAATCTATTTAATTAATTCTTGGCCCTGCCAAATTGCCCCCATTCTAGGGATAATTTCAAGCAATATTTCCATGTCCAAAGCCCATGGAAGATAGTATTCCTATTAAAATGGACATCCATGAAATGACTATAATCATAATTTGTTGAAATGCATTAATGATGATTGGGTGTCCTGGGTGCTCTCTGAACATGCTTGTTTTCTTGCAGACATTTCATGACCCATCTAGGTAACATCATCAATGCTACTAAGGAGTGGGGTTTGCTGTTAGTTTATATTCTGATGACTTTTGGTGAGGCTGGTCTTAGTGATTCTTTGGTTGGGCTGTTTTGCTGTTGGCGTCTTTGGCAGTCTCTTGATGGGGATATCGTTTACTTGAATGTTGGTCTGATGTTAATCTTGAATGTTAGCCTATGCTGATTTGGGTGCTGATTGCTAGTGGAGAGGTGCTTGGTTCTTTTTGTTCCTTTTTGTGCTCGGTGAGAATCTCTTTTGGATAGTCTATCAATGTTGTTAATATCTACGTGTCTCTTGATGGCTTGATTTCTCAGAGTGACCAGCTTCTAAAAATTCCCCGGTGTTTTTAGATTTGGATTGGTGATCATAATGATCATCGGATGATATTGTATTTATAATAGAGGTAGACCCCGTGTTACGAACATTCCTTTCAATGACTGTTCAAAGTTACAACAGTGGTGAAGGAAGGGACTTATGACAGGTCTTCAAAGTTCAATAAGACTTTCTGATAAGCACTGGGAGGCAATGAAGGAAAAAGTTTGGAAAGTACTAATTTAAGGCTTGTGGCCAACTTCTCTTCTGAATGGTGGGATTCAGCCGATTTGAGCCGGTTCAGGAGAACCGGTTGTTAAATTGCTGGCTGGCTCCACTCCTCCCATCCTTGCCACTTTCAGGAGTCCCCACACGCTCCATTTTGGTTCCCAGTAGGCTGGGAGGCCTACTAGGCCCAAAATGGGGCATGGGGGGTGCAGTGCGCCCCCCCCCCCCGTGGCCCATTTTTGCTCCCAGGAGGTTGCAGGAAGGCCTACTAGGCCCAAAACGGGGCCCGGGGGGGGGGATGTCACGTCACCCCGCAGCCTGTTTTTGCTCCCAGGCGGGTGCAGGAGGTCACGTGCTGCCTATCACATCCCCTGGCCATGCCCACCATGCCCACGCCCACTCAGCCGGTCATTAGGGCAGAGACCCGGTTGTTAAATTATTTGAATCATACCACTGTCTCTTCTCCTTTGCCCACCATCTCGATTGGCGGTAGAAGCAAATTTTGTTTGTGCCCGATGTGAAATTTTGTACACTCTGTCCTGGATTGTCTGCCAGCTTTTCTCCTTCCCTTCCAGCAAGTTCCCATTTTCTCTTTCATTTAACCCTGCAGAAACTAGTAAGCAATATCAACTTACAGATTAGCCAGCGAAGTTTGCATGACCGCCAGTGATTGGCCTCCAGTGAGGTCACGGTGTTCTTTTATTAACAAAATTAAAAACATCTAATTATGGTCTCAGTCTGCCTGTATAGATGCCATCATGACAACATGAAGAGCGGCTGATTAAAGCGGGATAAAGTGGGCAGGTGCCATGTTTTTATTTAGAACATGGGGGTTATACCAACGCTCTTGCTGAAACTTTTTCTTTAATTTCCTACTGGTTGGGGGGGGGGGGGCTTCCCCTTCACCTGTTTATCAGCTAATGATTGCAACTGAAGGCAACTAGAGGGAGAAACAGAGTTTGATATTATCATAGGGAATGAGAGAAGTTTTAATAAGAGGCCATTTTGACAAAAAGGAAGGGGAGAAAATTAGAATTAGAATTCTTTATTGGCCAAGGGTGATTGGACACACAAGGAATTGTCTCCGGTGCATAAGCTCTCAGTGTACATAGAAGCAACAAGTGATATTTATTTATTCGCTATTTATTTATTTAGGTATTTATCTTGTCATGTTTATGTAGTGTAAAATTCAAGGTTGTGACCCTTTGAGAGCTGTATGCAATGAAGTTTCATTTTTAATGTATCCCGATTAGTGTACATTCAAAGTGACAATAAAGCTATTCTATGCTATGCTATGCTATGCTATGCTATGCTATGCTATGCTATGCTATGCTATGCTATGCTATGCTATGCTACACTACGCTACGCTACTCTACTCTTTTCTATATGTCATGATCATAATCATAAGATACATTCATCCCAAATCATAAGATACAACGCTCAGTGATAGTCCTACGATACTAAATAAGCCATTGACATAAATCATACTAGGATACTAAGCAAAACCATTGATGCAAATCATAAGATACAAGCCACAAAGTTATAGTCATAAGAAGATAAGGAGATAGGTAATAGGAAAGATGAGAAGGATAAATAGTAATACAGTACAGCCAGGGGTAAAATCCAGCAGGTTCTGACAGGTTCTGGAGAACCAGTAGTGGAAATTTTGAGTAGTTCGGAGAGCCGGTAGCGGACATTTTGAGTCGTTTGGAGAACCGGCAAATACCACCTCTGGCTGACCCCAGAGATTTTGTGGGAATGGAGATTTTGCAATTTCCTTCCCCTGGAGTCGTGTGGGAATGGAGATTTTGCAGTATCCTTCCCCTGCCACCAAGCCACACCATGCCCACCAAGGCACGCCCACAGAACCGGTAGTAAAAAAAAATGAATTTCACCACTGTGTACAGCCCTACTAGGTAGTTTGACAAGTGGTTTGGGAATTAGTTATAATAAAATAATAAAATAAATTAATTAAATAAGTAAATAAATAAATAAAAAGATCCATCAACAAGGCAACAACACCTCAAGGAAGTGATTCAAAGTGACACTTTGAATTTCTGCTCTTTTTTTTTTTTAAATGGCATTACCACCATGCAGTGAAGGTAGGTCCCCATCGCAAAGATAACTGTTTGAAACATGCAGCATAGATTTTAACACAATAACAGAATAACTGAGTTATAACTGTCCAGGTAGGAAACCTTCTACAATTCCAGACAAATGATTCTCCAATCTTTTCTTAAAAACCTCCAATGCACAACTGCTGGAAGTAAATCCTTCCACTTTTTCTGGTCTATTTTTCATATTTTTCTAAAGCGTGTCTTTTATTCACTTTGTGGAACTCTAGAAAGATCACCAAATGGGGAAAAAATGTCATTATGTATTTGGTTATAAAATTTGCAAAAGAGTATGAAGATTCTCGTGGTGTCTCGTTTTCGGATTTCTGCAGAATCCTTAACACCTTAAATGTGTTTAACCTTCTAAATGTGGCTTCCTTCAGTCCAAGGGCCTGATACAGTCCAGCTACAAACCTAGGCCTGAAGCTCGGATTTATGGCTTCTAATACAAAATGCTCCCACCGGGGCTGAGAAAATAGAAGTAGACTTTTATATTTTTATTACTTACCATTCTGCTTGTTGGCCCTCTGCTACACTCTGAATTATTTGAGCCGTGGTGACGCAGCAGTTAGAATGCAGTATTGCAGGCTAACTCTGCCTACTGCCAAGAGTTCGATCCTGACCTCCTCAAGGTAGACTCAGCCTTCCATCCTTCCGAAATTGGTAAAACGAGGACCCAAATTGTTGGGGGGGGGCAATAGGCTGACTCTGTAAACCACTTAGAGAGAGCTGTAAGCAGTGGTGGGTTCTAACCGGCTTTACTACAGGTTCTCTTTGTGGAAGATGACCTTAGCGCAGATATGAAGGCGCTATTGCTTAGGGTTAAGCAACAGGGAATAAAACATTTTTTTAAAAAAATCCAGAATGCCCAGCTAATGTTTGGAAGTGGTTCAGACCACCCCCTCACAGGGGTGAAATTCAAAATATTTCCTAAACCGGTTCTGTGGGCATGGAAGGAGAAGGATATTTTGATTGCAAAATCTCCATTCCCACCCCACTCCTGGGAGAAGGATACTGCAAAATCTCCATTCCCACCCCACTCCAGGGGAAGGATACTGCAAAATCTCCATTCCCACCCCACTCCTGGGGGAAGGATATTGCAAAATCTCCATTCCCACCCCATTCTGGGGCCAGCCAGAGGTGGTATTTGCAGGTTCTCCAAACTACTCAAAATTTCCGCTACCGGTTCTTCAGAACCTGTCAGAACCTGCTGAATTTCACCTCTGCTCCCTCATTCACTGAACTATACAAAGGAGGAAGGGAAGGGGGGAATCCAATATGGTCAGTGAACGCAGCTTGCTTGGATCCAGCAGCTAATCTGGGTCACATGATAAACTCCGAATAAAGTACTTTGATTGAAAAAGCTTTTTATAAAATGCTCGGTCATTTTCTCCACATTGGAAGCTCAGGGCTTTGATTGAAATTGGGGGGAACCACCTGCCACCAACAACAATCGAGGTAGATTCCATGACTTCGGGGGTTCTTCATAACAGACCGGAGGGTGGAATTCAGCTACCTTGGCCGATTCCATCTCTATTTTTACCGAAGTCTTATCCTCAACAATACTTGATAAAGCACCTGCAGTGTTATCTTCTCTCTGTCGCCTGGATATATGAAAGGAACTGCAACGGGCGTTTACTGACAGCCGCTCTAAACATTCACTGCATTATTTATTTATTTTAATGGGCCAGGAATAGGATGAACTCAGAAGGGGTTTCCTGAGTACTGCCGTCTATTATATTGTCATTATGTAAGGGAATGTGGGACAAGCTATGAAAGATGCATAGCTTTTACAACAGCATTGGACTCTGAATGAGGAAGCCAACTACGGTAGAACATTTACAATCCCTGATCGGACCATTTGGAAATGATATTCCTCCTCCTCCTCCTCCTCCTCCTCCTCCTCCTCCTCCTCCTCCTCCTCCTCTTCTTCCACTTCCTCCCCCTCCTCCTCCCCCTCCTCCTCTTCTTTTTCTTCTTCCTATTCTCTTCCTCCATCACTTTCTCCTCCACCACCACCTCCTCCTCTTCTTCTTCCTCCTCCACCTCCTCCTCCTCTTCTTCTTCCTCTTCTCTTCCTCCACCTCCTCCTCCATCTCCTCCTCCTCCACTACCACCACCTCCACCTCGTCTTCTTCTTCTTCCTATTCCTTCTCCTCCTCCTCTTCTTCCTCCTTCTTCCTCCTCCTCCACCATCACCCCCTCCTCCTCCCCCTCAACTTAGGTTTTTTTCCAGCTTCCTCCTCCACCTCCTCTTCTTCTTCCTCCTCCTCCTTCCTCCTCCTTCTCCTCCACCTCCTCCTCCACCACCCCTCCTCCTCCTCCCCCTCAACTTAGATTTTTTTCCAGCTTCCTCCTCCACCTCCTCTTCTTCTTCCTATTCCTCCTCCTCCTCCTCTTCTTCTTCCTCCTCCTTCCTCCTCCTTCTCCTCCACCTCCTCCTCACCTCCTCCTCCACCACCTCCACCGCCTCCTCCACCACCACCTCCTCCTCCACCACCTCCTCCTCCTCCGCCTCAACTTAGATTTTTTTTCCCCAGCTTCCTCCTGCACCTGTTTCATTCTCAGTTCTTTTACGTATCTTGTCTATTTTTTTTTCTTGCATATTTTTCAGATCAATGGAATGTCTGAGAAATGCTAAAGAAGGGACGGAAGCACCTTTGGTTCCTTGAGTAGTTTCTTCCCGAAGACAAAAATAAAACTTCAGGCGACATCAGGACAAAAACAATCTTCTAATTCTGGATTCCCCTAAACAAAGCCAGCAGGTTGGGAAGCAATAAGATCCTAACTCTATCCCAACTCTGATTCCAGGAAACAAGCCAGACAGACCCAGAGGTGGGATTCAGCCAGTTCAGACCGGTTCAGGTGAACCGAATGTTAATTTTAAACTGGTCTGCCGAACCGGTTGTTCCAAGGACTGTCTGACCCCGCCCACCCCACCCGCCCCTCCCTGGAGTCTCTATGCAGCCTGTTTTGGATGCCAGGTAAGTGTAGGGCCCATACAGAGGCTCTGGTAGGACGAAAAATGGGCCTACCGGAAGTGAGGAAACAGGCCCATTTCCAGCCTCCAGAGGGCCTCCGGAGCCCGGGGGAGGCCATTTTTGGAGGCTCCAGAAAGTCTCCGGAGCCTGGGGAGGGCGAAAACGCCCGCCCCACACTGTGGTGCAGGAGGCCGAGTAGGCCACACCCACAAGGCCACACCCACCCAGCAACCAGGCAGCGAATCGATTGCTGAAGTTTTTCAATCCCATCCCTGGACAGACCAGAGGATAGAGATAAAAATTAAATGAGTCCTTCACCTCATTTTAGATGCACAAGAAGTTGCCTTCAACAGCAGACCTTTTACTACAATCCAACTTGCATAGTGAACAAAGTATCCTTTCCTTAAATTATTTACCGATTTATATACTCTATGGAAATTAAACATGCTTTATCTCGCCCCGCAAAGAGAAGCTCAAACATGCATATTTATGCTCTCATTAAAATTTAAATGAGAATCTATTAAAATGGGAACCTGCTTATCAACAACATGTGTCTGGGATTCTCAAGTAGCCATATTTTCACAAGTACTGGGCTTGGCTTCCTAAATCTGGGATTATTGTCATCTAGCATACCCTACTGTGGAGTCCTTGGTGCTCTCTGAGCTTGGTTGTTTTGCTTTAGATATTTATTTAACCCAACTATGTCACAACATCAGAAAGCACCAAGAACACCACAATTCAACCCTCAAGGCTTAGCTAATGTCTTCTTGAGATCTTCCTGGTCCCTTCAATCAAACGCTGGAACTTATTTGATATTTGAAACTGGTTTTAAGATTATGATGAGTTGTGACTGGTTTATCATGGCTTATCGTAAGCAGCCAACTATAATGGACCTGTCTATGGAGATTCTCAGTCATGGATGTCCCAAAGGTGCCTTTCTTTGAAGACGTTTCACTTCTCAGCTCTGAGCTGAAGAAGCTTCTTGGATAAGAAGCGAAATGTCTTCAAAGAAAAACCAGAAAGTCCAGTTGCTTCTTGAAAAAGTACCTTTGGGACTATAATGGATATGGTTCAGATCTTCCTTTCCTTTCCTTTCCTTTCCTTTCCTTTCCTTTCCTTTCCTTT
>NW_026844037.1:22593903-22721403 GCF_029531705.1 Pantherophis guttatus
CCTTTCCTTTCCTTTCCTTTCCTTTCCTTTCCTTTCCTTTCCTTTCCTTTCCACTCCACTCCACTCCACTCCACTCCACTCCACTCCACTGGTGGGATTCAAATTTTTTACTACCGGTTCTATGGGTGTGGCTTGGTGGGCGTGGCATGGCTTGGTGGGTGTGGCTTGGTGGGCGTGGCAGGGGAAGGATACTGTAAAATCTCCATTCCCACCCGACTCCAGAGGAAGGTTACTGCGAAATCCTCATTTCCTCCCAATCAGCTGGGATTCGGGAGGCAGAGAATAGATGCGGGTGGGGCCAGTCAGAATTTTTATTACCTGTTCTCTCAACTATTAAAAACTATTAAAAATTTATATTTTTAAATAGTAAAACTATTACTACCGGTGCTCCAGAACTGGTCAGAACCTACTGAAACCCAACTCTACTCCACTCTACTTCTTTCTTTCTTTCTTTCTTTCTTTCTTTCTTTCTTTCTTTCTTTCTTTCTTTCTTTCTTTCTTTCTTTCTTTCTTTCTTTCTTTTTTCTTTCTTTCTTTCTTTCTCTTCTGAACTGCAATGCCCTAATGCTCCAGTTCATAAGAAGAGATAAGTGATTATTTTATGTAGCTGCAGAATGCCTTCCAGGACACCATCTAACCATAGTGGCCTGAGCCAATATAAAAACCAAAATAAAACTAAGCCCTTTCTGAGGTTTGCTTCTTAACCATCTTAACATGCGACGCAAAGGTAAGGAAGTAAATTACGGTGCCCAGCCAGCAAAGCATATTCCAGGCTCCTACGGTAATCATCTGAAACAGAGATCATTTCAGTCTTCAGAGCTTCTGTGACACCTTATTCTAAGATTGAGCTCCAGGCTTCCCTTCTCCCTGGCAGATGCTAACACAACCGCTTGCCATGAAAATGCTTGCAAACGCAATTTCCCCACTAATGCAATATTTAAGCTGGGGAGAAATGGCTCCCTGCAATTTCTCACCAATTGTCCAATTTTAACAATACCCTAGTAAGCTAATAATGTTTACACGCGTGGAAAGAGAGAGAGAGAGAGAGAGAGGAGATAGTTAAACGATCATATATTTCCAGAACTGACAGAAAATTGTTCAATATTGTCTTCCAGAAGCACTTGTGCCCCGAAGCAGCAAAAGAAATTGACAGTGCAAATTATTAAAAGTGTGACAGTTCCAGGATCTCCCTTCCCATTTCAAAGGCAGCAACATATGTGAGAACTTTCATTCTGCTTTCTAATTCAAGAAATCATCGTTGTCTGAAGATGTGCTGGAAAACTGGTTGAAAATACTTTACAATGCATTAGGAGAACCTGTCCAAAATTGCCACATATTTAGGATGCTGGCAAAATTCATTGCAACCCTTTAGAACAAGGATTGGTAATTATGGCCCCTTTACAAACTGTGGACTTCAATTCCCAGAATTCCTGATGATTCTGCAACCCCAGCAGAATTCTGCACCCCTGGTGCAGAAGAAAAGACCTGGGACTGAGGGGTGCATCTTAAGGCACCATGGCATCATAACAGCCTCCAAAAGTCTTACAGGCATTAAGATAAAGTTAAAAGTTCTCCTTGCACATATGTGTTAGTTGTTCCCGACTCTAGGGGGCAGTGCTCATCTCCATTTCAAAGCCAAAGAGCCAGTGCTGCCCGAAAACGTCTCTGTGGTCATGGGGCCGCCATGACTAAATGCCAAAGGCACACAGAACGTTGTTACCTTCCCACCAAAGGTGGTCCCTATTTTTCTACTTGCATTTTTTACCTGCTTTCAAACTGCTAGGTTGGCAGAAGCTGGGATAAGTAACGGGAGCTCACCCCATTACGCTGCACTAGGGATTCGAACCGCTGAATTGCCGACGTTTTGATCAACACTTGCTTAATGCACTGTAAGCCGCCCTGAGTTTCCGGAGAAGGGCAGCATATAAATCAAATTTTAAAAAACAAAACAAAAAAACAAGCTCAGCGTCTTAGCCACTGAGCCACCGTGTCCCAAATTACAGACTCCCACATACTGCAACTAGATATTGTACATTTATAAGTAGGAATGCCGCAGACTTTTGATCTGGAAATTCAATCCCAAAACAATCCGATGGGCATTCCACATCAAAACAAACAAATGACGTTCAAACGAATGGTTTGAATTGTTGACTTCCTTCAGGTCCCTTCCCATTGATCATCAATTGTGGTCATAAGTCAAGGACTACTATATTAAGCCACTTTTTGCATTTAAGATACAAGTGGGGGGAGGGGAAAAAGAAACCATCTGGAAAATCAAAATGTATTCTTACCTCGTTCGGTGTCATAAAGATATACAAATTTTTCCCAGTTGTAGTACGTCAGAAGGCTTAAGATGGCCCCTTTCAGAGCCGGACGCATCTGGATGACAAACTGAACATCAGCATCTGTTGGAAAGCTGGGTGTGATGAAAGACGTATGCAGTGCCCCGCAAAAGGACGTCAGTGTGTTCATTGACATCTGGTCATAGAATCCAAAGATGGCATAGACTCCTCTGGAGAACTGGGAACAGACTAGGAAAAAACAGAAGAACAAAGTCATTAGCATGGAGGGACATCCAACAGGAAGCATTCCAACACTTTGGAAACAGCCATAGCCCTTAGACTTATATGCCACTTCACAGTGCTTTCCAGCCCTCTCTCAGCGGATTTACAGAGTCAGCCTCTTGCCCTCAACAACCTGGGTCCTCATTTTACCGGCCTCGGAATGATGGAAGGCTGAGTCAACCTTGAGCTGATCAGGATCGAACTGCTGACAGTGGGCAGAGTTAGCCTGCAATAGCAAGCAATAGCAATAGCACTTATATATCACCCCATAATATTTTACAGTTCTCTCTAAGCAGTTTTAAAGATCAATATCTTTAAGTATGCAGGCTATTGCTATAATGCATTGTAAACCGCCCTGAGTCTATGGAGAAGGGCGGCATATAAATTGGAGTAATAAAATAATAAATAATAAATAATTTCTTGGAGGGGCGGGAAATAAAGACAACCCTGGGGAGAAAAAAAAGACAAATTTGAAAGATGTTCACAAGGATTTAAAAAAAAATGGCAACCTCGTCCATTTCAGTAGATTCTTCAATATATCACAGCTCTCGGATTTAACAGAATAACAAGAGTTGGAAGGGACATTAGAGGTCTTCTAGTCCAACCTCCTGCTCAAGGAGGAAGCCTATAACATTTCAGATAAATGGGTTGTCCAACCTCCAGACACTGAAGTCATTATTCAGCGTTTGGCTTGACTTGGCAGAAGATTCTCAGACCCAACTTGGCTTGGTTAGAAACTTTACTGCAGACAAACATCAAGTGCAGTGGTGAAATCTAATTTTTTTTACTACCGGTTCTGTGGGCGTGGCTTGGTGGGTGTGGTGTAGCTTGGTGGGCGTGGCTTGGTGGGCGTGGCAAGGGAAGGATACTGCAAAATCTCCATTCCCACCCCCACTCTGGGACCAGCCAGAGGTGGTATTTGCCGATTCTCCAAACTACTCAAAATTTCCACTACCGGTTCTCCAGAACCTATCAGAACCTGCTGGATTTCATCCCTGATTAAGTGTCTTAAACATAACAGCTGATTGTCCATCAAGGTCAAAATAAGTCAGGCAAGTACACATCAATATTCCCGTGTTTAACCTGTAGACTTCTTCCTCCTGCCCTTCCAAATTAAAGATGGATGCTCACTTCAAAGATTACTTGATTTATTAGGTAGGAAACTGTGTTACATTTACATTACAAGTTCTCTTTAGCTTGAAAACCAAGCGTTCCTATCTCACCAGTCTCGGCTCTCATCCATATTCCACATGCATATTCATATTTAGAATAGGAAGAGCATTAGAATAAAAGGCTCATCAATTTTAAAGAGCGTTTAAATCACTGTAGTCACTATTCATGACTCAGAATAAGCACAGGAGTATTTGAGTTCTATGGAGATTCTCAGTCATCCAGGTCATGGTTGTCCCAAAGATGCTTTTTCAAAAGATAACTGGACTTTGTTTTTCCTTGAAGGTATTTTGCTTCTCATCCAAGAAGAGTTCTGAAGAACCTTCTTGGATGAGAGCTGAAGAAGCTTCTTTTCAAAAGGCAACTGTTTTTCCTTGAAGACATTTTGCTTCTCGTCCAAGTGGAGTTCTGAAGAATTGAAGAACCTTCTTGGATGAGAACCTAAGCTTCTTTCTAAAAGACAATTGGACTTTGTTTGTCCTTGAAGATTTCGCTTCTTATCCATGAAGAGTTCTGAAGAACTGAAGAACCTTCTTGGATGAGAACAGAAGAAGCTTCTTTTGAAAAGACATTTGGACTTTGTTTGTCCTTGAAGACATTTTGCTTCTCATCCAAGAAGACTTCTGAAAAACTGAAGAACCTTCTTGGATGAGAACTGAAGAACCTTCTTGGATGAGAACAAAAGAAGCTTCTTTTTAAAAGACAGTTGGACTTTATTTGTCCTTGAAGACTTCTCGCTTCTTATCCAAGAAGAGTTCTGAAGAACTGAAGAACCTTCTTGGATGACAACTGAAGAAGCTTCTTTTAAAAAGACAATTGGACTTTGTCCTTGAAGACTTCTCGCTTCTTATCCAAGAAGAGTTCTGAAGTTCTAAAGAACCTTCTTGGATGACAACTGAAAAAGCTTCTTAGATGAGAAGCAAATCATCCTCAAGGGAAAACAAACTCCGGTTGCCTTTTGAGAAAACACCTTTGACACAACAATATTTGGTCTTGTTTATACACACAACTCCTGGACATCTTCTTCACCCTTACAGGCCTAGCATCTTTCTCGTCTGCCTTTGTGGAGTTCAGAAGAAGTAAGGATAGTAGAGCTGCGATTGCATTAATAGATCCTTGACTCTGTGTAAAGTAGGCTGCAGACAAGAGTAAGCAGCTCATAAACGGGTTGTTAAATAAGCAATTTTGGCAAGTCAAGATGAAGCAAGCAGTCATAAAATTTCTTTAGACGAAACCCCAGCTCCATCCGCCTTATCTCCTTAATAATTAGGGCTCCTTAGACCCGCTTTCCAATTTTACGCACTTACGTTGAGTACTTATTTCAAGGGGAGGGGGCTTAATATCTTTTTTTAAAACCCACATAAAATCAAGACACTAATCATGTTTATTTTAGCCTTTCCAGTTCAGTATATTAAAAGGCGGTCTTTGGGATAAGATAGGGAAGGGCGGTAAACCCTTAGAATGTGGGAAATCCTCTCTTTGTCATAACAGTTGCTTGCAGCCTTTAGTGTGAACGTTGGGGCTGTGTTCCAGAAGGCAGAAAGCACCCCAAGGTCACCAATTTTGCTCCCACCATTCTCAGGTGCAAAAGCTGAGACCCTTGTGGGAGACGATTAACATCTCCTGCGGTGGGGACCTTCTCTCCTGAAACCTCCTGAGAGCCCACAGAAGAGCATCAAAAGCTCATCACATTTGGTGACCTCGTGAGGTTTCTCCCATTTTTTTTTTTAAAAAACCCTCTAATTTATGAGTTGAAGGGGAAGGTTCCAGAAATAAATCTCACAAGCCACAGAAGGCCAACTCATCTGACCGCCACACATTAGGGAAGCAAATGACACTTTCAAAACACGATTAAAGGATCAATCAATAAACAGCACAAGATACTTTATGGAGATTCTTAGTCATCCAGGCCGTAGTTGTCCCAAAGGTGCTTTTTTGGGACTTTCTTGTTTTTTTCTTTTGAAGAGGTTTTGCTTTTCATCCAAGAAGCTTCTTCAGCTCTGACTGGATAGTGGGGAAATGGAAAGATTTCTATCCCTTGCAGACAGCTAGCCGTACAATTTGCAATGAACACCCCTTGAATGATGTGGGAGTAGGAATGGATTTCCAAAACTACAGGAACCAGGAGTGCTACTCAGGTGACCCTGAGGACACAGATAAACCTCCTAGTGGCCTCAACGACCCTCTAAAAGGATGCAAAGGACCAGCTGTCTGCAAGGAATATAAATCCTTCCATTTCCCCACCATCCAGTCAGAGCTGAAAAAGCTTCTTGGATGAGAAGCGAAACGTCTTCAAAAGAAAAAACCAGAAAGTCCAATTGCCTCCTGAAAAAAAATCACCTTTGGATAAATTCCCTGTTACTTGGGCTTCGAGGTTATAAAACATAGTTTCACATTCAGAAGAAACCGCTCTAGAATTGTCTCTTTTTCTGCATGAACCTTCTCAGTTGTCTAGACGTTTGTCAGAGATTGTGTTTTATTTAAGGCAGGTAACGCTGCAGAAACAGTCCTTTCTCAAATGCTTCTCTGCTACAGAATTTTGTTCCAAGATCTCTCTCTCTCTCTCTCTCTCTCTTTTTTAAATTCAGACAACAAATGAAAACAGATCTGCTTCTCTGGGTCAGCGGTGAATTGGTGGGTTCTGGCAGCAGACTGTGGCTTCCTTTGACCTGCGTTGTTTATTTTATTTTATTTTATTTTATTTTATTTTATTTTATTTTATTTTATTTTATTTTATTTATTTATTTTATTTTATTTTATTTTATTTTATTTTATTTTATTTTATTTTTTTTATTTTATTTTATTTTATTTTATTTTATTTTATTTTATTTTATTTTCCTTGGGATTAGTTGTTTGTTTCATCTGCGGCTGGTAAGCCATCTTAAGAACCACTGCAGCAGACCGACAAAAGAAATCTGGGAACACTATTAAAAACTAGGCATGGCGTGTGTTGTGTGGCTTTTCCCCACCTCTCTCTCTTTGTATTCGGCAGCTCTGCTCACAAAGCCAAAATTTATGTCAACTCTGAGTCATGAATCTGCTGGCTTTCTCCCTTCTCACCACCACCCCTCACCCCCCACCCTTGGCAATTGCCCGAATACTGAAGATTATGCAAACATTTGGTGGAGAGAAGAAAGTAAGGAGCGAAATTGGTGGCTTGCTCTACAACTTGCTGAATGTGACATGATGTAGTCTCTCTTCCTCCCTCCCTTTCTTTCTCTCTCTCCTTGTCTGTCCCTCTCTCCCCTTCTCCCTCCCTTTTTCTCTCTCTCTCCCTCCTCCCCTCTCTCTCCCATTCTCCCTCTCTTTTTCTCTCTCCCTCTCTCCCCTTCTCCCTCCCTCTCCCCCCTCTCTCCCTCTCATTCCCTCTCTCCCACTCTCCCTCCCTTTCTCTCTCTCCCTCCCTCTTTTCCTCCCTCTGTCCCTCCCTCTGTCCGTCCTGTTCTCTCTCTCTCTCTCTTTCTCCCCCCCTCTCCATCTCTCTTCCTCTCCCTCCCTTTTTCTCTCTCTCCCTCCCCTGCCCTTTCCCTCTCTCCCCTTCTCCCTCCCTCTCCCTCTCTCCCCTTCTCCCTCTCCTTCCCCCTCCCTCTCCTCCCTCTCTCCCTCGCATTCCCTCTCCCACTCTCCCTCCCTTTCTCTCTCTCTCCCTCCCTCTTCCCCCTCCCCTTCCCCCTCCCTTTCTCTCTCTCCCTCCTTTTCCTCCCTCCATCCCTCCATCTCTCCCTCCCATTCTCTTTCTCTCCCTCTCTCTCCCTCTCTCCTCCTCTCCCTCTCTTTTCTCTCCCTCTCCCCTTTTGCCTCTCTCTCTCTCCCCCCCCTCTTTCTTCCTTGTTTTCTTTTATTCAAGGCCCATCCTGTCATAGCTAATTTTAAAATTGTGTTAATTACTAATAGTATTAATAACTGTATTGTTCTTGTGATTTGAATAGGAACCTACATTTTTAACCCGAAGGTCTCGTGTTTAATGCCCACCATGCTTTAGTCTCCTGGAAATAAATAAAAAGACCCCAAAATTAGGAATATCATGATTTGGAGGTATCAAAGCAAACACATAAGGCTTTTAACTGCTTATATATTTTATTGAGCCATGGTGGTGCAGTGGTTAGAGTGCAGTACTGCAGGCTACTTCTGCCGATCACCAGCTGCTACCAATTTGGCAGATCGAATCTCACCAGGCTCAAGATTGACTCAGCCTTCCTTCCATCCTTCCGAGGTGGGTAAAATGAGTATCCAGATTGTTGGGGGCAATAGGCTGACTGTGTAAACCGCTTAGAGAGGGCTGTAAAGCACTATGAAGTGGTGTATACTGTATTTTACAGAGTATAAGATGCTCCAGACTATAAGACACACCTATCTTTTTGGGGGAGGAAAAAAAAATCTGCCTCTGCCTCCCAGCAATTTGCCTCCTTTCGGCAAACAGCCAACAACCTGTTTCATTTTCATTTTCAGCACAACCTGATTAGCACAAGAAAAAAAATCTGTCTCTGCCTCCCAGCAATTTGCCTCCTTGCAGCAAACAGCCAGTTTCAACTTTAGCACAGCTTGCTTAGCGCAAGCAGCTGATTGTCGGTTGGATCGCCCTCTCGAAGATCAGTTGTTTCAGGCTGCAGGGATTACCATAGCCTATTGCTGCCTCTGCACAACCCATTTTCTGGTGGGTGGGTAGGTTTGCATTCAGTGTATAAGACGCACCCAAATTTTCACCCTCTTTTAGGGGGCGAAAAGTGTGTCTTATACTCTGAAAAATACAGTAAGTCTTAAGTGCTATAGCTACTTTCCTTCCTTCCTTCCTTCCTTCCTTCCTTCCTTCCTTCCTTCCTTCTTCCTTCCTTCCTTCCTTCCTCCCATCCTTCTGAGGTTGGTAAAAATGAGGACTCAGACTGTTGGAGACAATAGGCTGACTCTGTAAACCAACCTTCCTTCCTTCCTTCCTTTCCTTCCTTCCTTCCTTCCTTCCTTCCTTCCTTCCTTCCTTCCTTCTTTCCTTCCTGATAGAATACAGTATTGCAGGCTGCTAATTCTGCCCATTGCCAGCAGTTTGATCCTGACCGGCTCAAGTTTGACTCAGCCTTCCATCCTTCTGAGGTGGGTAAAATGAGGAACCAGATTGTCGGAGGGGCCCTATACTGACTCTGAAAACTGCATAGAGAGGGCTGTAAAGCACTGTGAAGCGGTATATAAGTCTAAGTGCCATTGCTATCATACCTTGAATCATCTTAGCCACTGAGCCACCATATATATATGTGGTGGCTCAGTGGCTAAGATGCTGAGATTGTTGATCGAAAGGTCGGCAGTTCAGCAGTTCGAATTCCTAGTGCCGTGTAACGGGGTGAGCTCCCGTTACTTGTCCCAGCTTCTGCCAACCTAGCAGTTCAAAAGCACGTAAAAATGCAAGTAGAAAAATAGGGACCACCTTTGGTGGGAAGGTAACAGCCTTCCGTGCACCTTTGGCATTGAGTCATGCCAGCCACACGACCACGGAGATGTCTTCGGACAGTGCTGGCTTTTTGGCTTTGAAACGGAGATGAGCACTGCCCCCTAGAGTTGGGAACGACTAGCACATATGTGTGAGGGAAACCTTTACCTTTACCTTATATATATATATATATAGATACAAAGATATTTTTATATATATGTATAACCCGTAGCTGGGTTAAGATTTTAAGATTTCCTTGTGACCAATGCATTGCTATCTCTGACATGAGCTTTAATCTGAAGGCTAACTGTCCTTTTCCCACTGGCTTTTGCAACAGAATTTGAGATTATTTATTTTTCTTTTCTCCTGGATCTCTTCATATTTTAAGAGGAAAAAGTCCAAGATCGTGTTCCCACCGTTATCGGTTAACTGTAGTTTTTAATTCCCATTCGGGTTGCAAACTCCCTCAAGGCTAATTAAATACAAAGATTTCTGTTTTGGGAAACCATATTTCGGAGACAATTCTGAATTCCTGGTAGCATTGGTCCAAGAGCATCAGCATCATTAGATTTTGTGCTCCCCGAAGACTCCGATCTTCCACTGCTTCCAGATAAGAAATGAGCCTATCACTGTTATTTCAACTAAGGAAAGCGCTAAAAGTAAAATTTGAAGAAACGATAGAACAAAAATGAAAAAAAGGAATTGTGTAACTCATAAATACAGTCGATTAGGAGCCCAGTGAATTTTCTTTTGAATGTCTGGTTTGGCTCATAATTAGCTTGCCTGAATATCAAGCCGTTCCAGGCATTATAACCATTATTTTCGAAAAATGAATTTTGCAAGATTGAATGGCCCATCCTTTAATTTGGAACGCTGTTGAAGAAGAAAAAAAATCCATCAAAAGAGCACGGGGCAGCGGTGAAATCCTCTGAAGTCTGCTACCAGTTCTGTGAGTCTGCTACCGAGCATGTGCTTAGCGCACACATGCGTGCTTAAGGCGTGGCCACGCAGTGCTAAAAGAGGAACATTTTGAAGCCTTCCAAGTCTGCAAAGGTAAGTAGAACAGGGAGGGGGAGGGAATCCGCTGTGCCACGCGATTTAGTTTACCGTATTTTTTGGAGAATAAGACACACCTTTTTCCCCCCTAAAAGGGGGTGAAAATTTACGTGCATCTTATACACTGAATGTAGCATCACCCACCCACTGGCCCTCACCCTTTGGCCTCTGCCTCCCAGCAGTTACCTCCTTGCAAGCAAACAGCAAGAAAAAACAGCTCTTTTCAGCTTCAGCACAGCCTAATTAGCACAAGTTGATTGGATCGGCCTCCTGACTCTCAGCTGATTTGCTCTCAGCTGTTTTCCGCAGGGCTCTGCTGTTTGCTGCAAAGAGGTAAATTGCTGGAGCAGATTTTTTTGTGCTAATCAAGCTATGCTGCAAACAAAAACGAAAGTAAAGCAGGCTGTTTGCTGTTTGCTGCAACGAGGCAAAATAGCTCAGAGGCAGAGGTAGAGGGAGATTTCTTTTTCTTCTTTTCCTCACCAAAAAAGGTTGGTGTGTCTTATACTCCGAAAAATACGGTAGCTAGAAAGCAGGAAATCTGACGATACTAGCTAATATAAATCGTGCGTCACAGTTGATTGTCGCCCAGCTGATTGTCTGAAATACCAGTTCTCCTGAACCGGGAGTATTTTTTATTACCGGTTCGCCCAAACCGGTCCAAACCGATAACATTTCACCCCTGACACGGGGGATAGGGGAAATCACTTGACACACAAGAAAGGAAAGCCTGGGGTTTAATCCCAAAGGTGCTTTTTCAAGAGGCAATTGGACTTTCTGTGTTTTTTTCCTTGAAGACATTTCACTTCTCATCCAAGAAGCTTCTTCAATCCAGAACTGAAGAAGATTCTTGGATGAGAAGTGAAACATTTTTTGCTTCTCATCCAAGTCAAAAAAACTAAGAAAGTCTACTTGCTTTTTTTGGAAAAGCACCTTTGGGACAATTATGACCTGGATGACTGAGAATTTCCATAGTCACCTGAGGTTTAATGGACCTCAGTTTAGCTGACTGCATATGTATTCCTCCAAATATAATCCCGAAATAATGGACAAAATTCATTAGAGTCAAAGTAGTCTCGGCGAGTCCCCTCCATTCTGTTGTTTTTGTCCATCTAGCAGATTAACAGAGTTGGACACCCAAGTAGGAGACTCTACACCATTTCTGAAAGATGGCAGTCCAATCTCTTGTTTCCAGTGATGAAGCTCCCACAACCTCTAAAGGCAACTTCTGTTCCACTGATGAATTGTTCTCACTGTCAGGAAATTTCTCCTTAGTTCTAGGTTGCTTCTCTCCTTGATTAGTTTCCACCCACTGCTTCTTGTCCTACCCTCAAGGGGCTTTGGAGAGTAGCTTGACTCCCTCTTCTTTGTGGCAGCCCCTGAGATATTGGAACACCACTATCATGTCTCCCCTAGTCCTTCTTTTCATCAAACTAGACATACCCAGTTCCAGCAACCATTCTTCATATATTTTAGCCTCCAGTCCCCTAATCATCCTGGTTGCTCTTCTCTGCACTCTTTCTAAGAGTCTCAACATCTTTTTTTATAGTGTGGTGACCAAAATTGGATGCAGGATTCTAGGTGTGAAATCTACATCATATGTGCAACAACATCAGGGTAAGAAACAATGTAAACTAACACAAATGATGTAATGGGAGCATTTTCCATTCCACAGAATGGAAACTGATGCAAACAAGGTAATTTTGAATTAATGGGCATGCCGGTTTAATGTAGCCCATCTTTCCAAATGGTCCCAGTAAATGAGGGTTTGAGGTATGGTTGTGGGCATGATTTTTGGCAAAGGAAACACTAGAGAAAATAGATGATGATAAGCCGCGGTGGTGCAGTGGTTAGAGTGCAGTACTGCAGGCTACTTCTGCTGACTACCGGCTGCCAGCAGTTTGGCAGATCGAATCCTACCAGGCTCAAGGTTGACTCAGCCTTCCATCCTTCCAAGGTCAGTAAAATGAGGACCCAGATTATTGGGGGCAAGAGGCTGACTCTATAAACCACTTAGAGAGGGCTGTAGAAACACTGTGAAGCGGTATATAAATCTAAGTGCCATTGCTATGTTTGTTTGAGTTTACCAAGGGTATTTCCAAGCAAGCTAAGATCCAGACAAGCTTTTTCTCGTCCAGTGGACGTGAGATGTCAGGGTACATAATCTTTTATGGACAACGGGCCTTACCGGACAATTAAATGGAGCACTGAATGAAACGGATGTATCAAGAATTGCACTCAGAAATGTAAATGAGATCAGGAGAAAGGATGGAAATTAAAAATGGACCTCCCTGAAAATAAATAAAATTGATCAACGCCGTGCCTCTCTTTGCTTCATAAATTTTCTTTTCCTGCTTGCATTAACATCACAATTGGGTGAGCACCGTCTCAACCATTTTTAGGGGACTCCACGTATATCTTTTAAAAGCCTCGTGTTTGGTCCTGCATCCAGATCACTCCCCGATACTTGGGACCCACTGCAACCCAAAACAGCTGGGGATGAGCGCTGCAGATGTGGCATTCAGCACCGGCGCTCAAAAGGATGCCTTCCTACATATTTATCTTCCTCTAAATGAGTGGGGGGGAGGAAACCCACCCAGCCACTGTATTATAAAGTTTCCTCAATGCAAATTATGCCTAATCAGTATTTATCAGGCTTGGTTAATTGGCACATCACAAAAGAGATGTCTGAAGTAGTGTATTCATAATGAGCACGCCAAACAACAAGGACAGCAATCAGACAATGAGCATCTGATTGCACAAACAGGAAGTCGCTGGGTTTCCTGAATATGTCACACTTCAGCGGAAGAGAGTGTACCAATTGATGCATCTGCCAAAGGGAGGAGAGGGCCAATGCTAGGTGTACTAAAGTCTAGCAGAATAAGACTCAAGCTCTCCCCCAACCCAAGAGATCAGCAAGAGGCTCTGGGAAACCCCCCTCCCCTTCTCTCTACAAGCTTACTTTACAACAGAGGCAGGGGTGAGCTCCTGTGGGGGTTCGGCAAGATTCAGGCAATCCTCTAGCCAAGGATGGCTAAGGCAGGACTAGAACTCACTGTCTCCTGGAGATTGGCCCAAAGTCACCCAGCTGGTTTTCATTGCTAAGGCAGGACTAGAACTCACTGTCTCCTGGAGATTGGCCCAAAGTCACCCAGCTGGTTTTCATTGCTAAGGCAGGACTATCACTGTCTCCTGGTGATTGGCTCAAAGGCACCCAGCTGGTTTTCATGGCTAAGGCGAAACTAGAACTCACAGCTCCCACTTTCTAGCCTGGTGCCTTAATCCCTAGACCAAAATGGTTCTCAAGGTTTACAGGAGCCGCGGTGGTGCAGTGGTTAGAGTGCAGGTACTGCAGGCTGCTTCTGCTGACTGCCGGCTGCCTGCAATTTGGCAGATCGAATCTCAGCAGGCTCAAGGTTGACTCAGCCTTCCATCCTTCCGAGGTGGGTAAAATGAGGACCCAGATTGTTGGGGGCAATAGGCTGACTCTGTAAACCGCTTGGAGAGGGCTGTGAAGAGGTATATAAGTCTAAGTGCTCTTGCTGTTAGTATCACATGGACTACACAGTGGTGTCTTAGTACTGGAGTCAGATTTCATACAAGCAGAGACAAGAATATTGGGGCACCGTTTATTCAAGACTCCGATATTCCTGGGGGCTCAGTCCACGCCCTGTTCTCCTTTTTCAGATCACGCCCTTCCAAGGGAGTTATGACATTCCTTCTCCTGAATTTCTGCCACGCCGCCTCTCATCCAAGGAGGCGTTTTGCGACATCTAAGGTGCATTCGATAACAGCATCCTTCACGCTCCCTCATTTAGCAAACTGGAATTGAGCAATTTTACCAGTAGAGGAAGTGATTAAGTGAAGTGTCTCTTCAAACAAGGAGCAGTGAAAGACATCACTTCTTAGGAGGTATCAATCCCCCCAAAGAGAAGGAGGAGCTTTTGAGTGGCCGTGGCTAGTTTTATTGCGCGTTTTTAATCTTTGTGAACAAAACTGGTGTCAGGCCTGGAAGCCATCACTGGCATTGGCTCTTCAAGCCTGCCACATTTACTACTGGGAGAAACTGGGAGGGGGGGATTGTATGGCACAAGCAGGGGTGGGCTGCTGGGCCATACAATCCCCCCTCCCAGTTTCCCCACCACTGGGCTGGGGAATTCTGGGAGTTGAAGTCCACAAGTCTTAAAGTCGCTGAGATTGAGAAACACTGATCTAGAATATGAACTCCTGGAACCTTTGAATAGGGTTTTAACCCTATTCCACTATTTTATAAAAAAACCTCCCAGAGCAACGTATGATCATAGAGCAAAATACAGGTAGTCCTTGACTTACGACCCCAATTGAGCCCGACCTGGATGTTGCTAAGCGAGACATTTGTTCAGTGTGTTTTGACCCATTTTACGACATTCTTGACACCGTTGTTAAGCGAATCACGGCAGTCGTTAAGGTAGTAACCCGGTTGTTAAGCGAACCTGGCGTCTTCATTGACTTGGCTTGTCAGAAGGTCGCAAAAGGGGATCACGTAACCCGGGGAGGCTGCAACCGTCATAAATACGAGTCAGTGGCCAAGGGTCTCTGAATTTTGATCATGTGACCATGGGGAATGCAGCAGCGGCCGTAAGTGTGAAAAACGGCCATAAGTCACTTTCTTCAGTATTGTTGTAACTTCAAACAGTCACTAAATGAATGTAAGTCAAGGACTTACCTCTGTAAAAGCACCTGAGCCTGGCAGTGAAGCTAGGACCTATCGCCCTTCAAGGTTAAATAAAGGTTTTATTGAAAACTAGAAGTCAGAAGATCAGTTCCTGCAGAAATCAGGAATACAGTCTGGGGAAAGAGGGATATTTACATGCCTGAGTCAGTGCTTAAATCCTCGGTCTCCCTCACCTTCCATTTCATGCTAACAGACTTGGGCCATGTTTACACAACAGTCAGCACTGGCCTGAGGCTCTTGACATCTTACTCTTCACCCTCGTGTCTGCTTATGAATATAATAAACTGTAGCTGAGGCATATTTGAACTTTTGCATTTTATGCCATCTATATATAGTCTCTCTGTGTGACTGTGTGTGTGAGAGAGAGAGAGAGAAAGGGAGAGAGAAAGAGAGGGAAAGAGAGAGAAAGAGAGACAGAGAGAAAAAGGAAGAGAGACAGAGAGAAAGAGAAAGGGAGAAAGAGAAAGAGAAAGAGAAAGGGAGAAAGAGAAAGAGAAAGAGAAAGGGAGAGAAATGGAGAGAGAAAGAGAGAGAGAGACAAAGAGAAAGGGAGAGACAAAGAGAAAGGGAGAGAGAAAGAGAGAGAGACAAAGAGAAAGGGAGAGAGAAAGAGAGAGAAAAAAGAAAGAGAGAGAGAAAGAGAGAGAGAGAAAGAGAGAGAAGGAGAGAAACAGAGAGAAAGAGAAAGGGAGAGGGAGAGGGAAAGAGAGAGAGAGAGTGAGACAGAAGATCTAATGAGATGATGAATTCAAATTAGTTAATTTTGCAACCCATAGAATGAAAATGAACAGGAAAAAAAAATATGCCATTTGCATTGAGATTTCTATGTCCATAGCAAGCATCTGTTCCTCCTAATTTGCATTCCCAGTGACATATGTCCCTCTGTTTTGACCAGCTGAAAGACACCGAATTCATGAATATATCCTGCTATATATTTTTAGCGAAATCTACTCGCACCGGAGAAAGAGACTTTGAAATAAATCGAATGTCCAATACTGCTTGGAAGAGTCTCAATAACCTCTGAAGTCCACGAGGAGTTGTCATTCTTGGGTATCCACAATAGAGAAGGCACTTTGATCCTGCTGGTGTCCAAGAGGAACACAAATGAGCCTTGGAAGCCTGGAGAAGCAACAACTACAGTTGGAAGCTCACTTCCCAGTCTTTCCATCATGATCAAAGCAGCAGGATTAGAGTTTTGACCAGGAGCGTCCAACCTTGCTAACTTTAAGACTTGTGGACTTCAACTCCCAGAATTCCTCAGACAGTCACGCTGGCCAGGGAATTCTGGAAGTTGAAATCCACAAGTCTTAAAGTTGCCAAAGTTGGACACTCCTGGTTTAGAAGGAAGCGGAGTGAGTGATGATAAAGAAAGAAGAGGGCAGGTTTCTCAAAAATCATTGTTGTGGTCCACCAGACTCGGATGATGTGGAGGTTGGGGAGGAACTTGGCCCAGTTCTGGAGTCTGGGGAAGGCTCTGATGGATGCTTTGCGTGCGTCGGACACAGAGATAGAGCCGGGGCCATCCAACATTTCCCAGCCACCAGAGAGGTAGCTGCCTTTGGAGGCTGAGATAAGTGGGGAGGAAGAACAGCTGGGGCCTGTTCCAGATGCATGTATGTACAGAGCTGTTAGGAGAGGAGGACAATGGAGGACAAGGAGTCAACTCAGAAAGCAAGGCACACGTGGACACTGAATGGCCCCTCCCTGGCTGGGGAATAAATAGAAGGAAAGGGGAGTGGTGGTCGTAGGAGACAACCGTTCGTATTTCTGAAGATTTTGCTCATTGTTTTCATGCCACAGAGACTGCTTGCCAGAACTTAATTTGCAGCCTTTCGGCTGGGAGTTCACAGCCTGGCAATTATCGCATGGAACTGATATGGTCTGTTATTGCTGTTAACTCCTTGAAGGACTATTGCCTGGACTTTTCGATGTGTGAATGCCATTAATTCACAGGAGATAAATAGCAAGGGGTTTTTCGTGACAAGGAGTCTGTTTCTTGCTTCTGCTAAGGCTGGGTCAAAACAACCTTCTCCAAACCCAGATCAGGGATTGCTTTGGAGAAAAAGTATAAATTCCTTCCTTTCTTTTCGGATTTCAGTGCCTTCCCCTTTCAGGTCATTTTACTAACAAGATTACAATCCAAGGATTAGATTGGGTGAACAGACCATATGGGATGTTTCCTTGTTTTCTAAGAGCATGATGTTCAAGTCTCAGAAGTTATGGAAACGGAACATGGACTCCATCTGCTACTTGCCGTAATTTTGGCCTGCAGGATAAAATGGAATTCGGAAATAAAAAAAAGGAATTCCGTTCCCAATTGGAGCGGAAAAATATAATTTTTATACTGACGTTTCTCTGCATTTGTTAATCTGCACTTTTCCCCACAATTCTACTCTGACCAAATACAGGCAAGTACGTTTAGTGATGGTTCAAAGTTACAACTGCGCTAAAAAATTTGATTTATGGCTATTTTTCACCGTTACGACTGCAACCCAATGACCATGTGATCAAAATTCAGACGCTTCTCAATTGATTCCTAAAAGGGTGACACAATCCCCTTTTGCGACCGTGTGACTAATTTAGCAACGGCAGGGATTAAAAACCGTGGCGAGAAAGGACATAAAATGAAGCAAAACTCACTTAACAACCAGGTGAGTAACTTACCAATTGCAGTGATTCACTTAACAACTGAGGCACAAAAGGTTGTAAAATGGGGCAAAGCTCACTTAACAAATGTCTCACTTAGCAACAGAAATTTTGAGCTGAATTGTGGTCGTACGTCGAGGACTACCTGTAGTTCGAATTTGTATTTTTGAATTTTTGAAAATTTGTGTTTGAGTTTGCATTTGAACGAATTTGAATTTGAATTTGGATTTTTGAACTTTGAATTTGAACTTTGAACTTTGAATTCTTCAACCGGCATGAGGAATGGCTGAGGAATTCTGGGAGTTGAAATCCACAAGTTTTGAAGTTGTCAAGTGTGCAGATCCCTGGTTGAAATCATTGATTTTATTCATGGGGGGGGGGGAAATGCACATCAGTCACTCTATTGCAGAATTGGAGAACATCTGTCTCGAAGCGTCCTGTGGATCTTGGCCCTCGTTTCCTAGAGATCCTGTTGGATCCCCCTTCTCTCTTGGCATTTTTCACAGAGGTTTTCTAGAGGGAGTGACATGACGGGGATGGGGGGGGGGGGGAAGGAACCATGTCTTGAAAAATCTGATTTAAGGGAAACAGATTGCAAACGATAAAGGCAAAGACGTGGCATGCATTCCGCCATCTGCTCTCCGCATCTCCCCGGAGGATTCAAGATTAAGAGAAGAAGGTGAGTGAAGAAGCTTGGAAATTGATTCACGCGCAATTAGCCAAATGACAGCATGAAGGGTACGTGAACTTTTAAGAGCCCATTTCCACAAAATTGGACACAATGGCATCTTCCGCTTTCTCTGGCAGAAAGGTGATCGTGGCTGAAAACGCTAAACCAGAACAGGTTCTGCAGACAGACATCACTCCCCTTTAAAACTCAATTCAATTCAGAATAGACTGCGGCTGGCTCAATCAGGAGAACCTATACCAGGGATGGCTAACCTTTTTGTCATCGCGTGCCAAAAGCGGGGGGAATGCTGGGGAGTCAAGCGCACGCGCATGCCCACACCCATAATTCTATGCGCCCCCTGCACATGCACACATGACCTCCCGCACTCCCCCCGCTTTTGTCACACAATGGCCCAGTGGGTCCGGTAGGCCCATTTTTCGCTCTCCCCAGGCTCCAGAGCCTTTCTAGGAGCCTGGGGAGGGTGAAAACAGCCTCCCCACCCCCGGCGGCCCTCTGGAGGCCGGAAACAGTGTGTCTCCTGACTTCCGGTGGGCCCAGAATGCCCCAAAACCAGCTGGTTGGAGCTGAGCTCGCGTGCCCACCAATATGACTCTGCGTGCCACCTGTGGCACCCGTGCCATAGGTTCGCCATCATGGCTCTATACCATTTCAGACAAGTGGCTGTGATGAAGCAACCACAATTTCTGGTGGCAAGCTGTTCCATTGGTTAATTGTTCTCACTGTTAGAAGTGTCTCCTTCGTTCCAGGTTGCTTCTCTCCTTGATTAGTTTCCATCCATTGTTTCTTGCCTTGCTTTCTGGTGCTTTAGAAAATAAGTTGACCTCCCCTCTTCTTTGTGGCAGCCCCTCAAATACTGGAATACTGCTATCATTTCACATCTAGTCCTTCTTTTCTCCAGACTAGCTAAACCCAAATCCTTCATCTGTTTTAGTCTCCAGGCTAAATCATCTTAGTTGCTCTTCTTTGCACTTTTTTTTTTCCAAAGTCTCAACATCTTTTTTTGTAATGTGGTGACCAAAACTGTAGGTTGTATTCCAGGTGTGGTCTTACTAAGGCTTTAGAAAGTGTTACTAGTCACGTGATTTTGATTCTATGCCTGAATCAAAACTCTCTTTTCAAATTATGAAAACTCTCTTTTAATTTAATTTAATTTAATTAATCATATTTCTATGCCGCCCAACTCCCAAGGGACTCTAGGCGGCTTACAACAGAAATAATACAAACAGTGAACATAATTTTTTTTTTAAAAAAAAACCATTATAAAAGCATTTTAAAAACATTAAAAACACATGCACACCATCCATGGCCGGATCTCGCAAGATTGAACAGCGAGATCAACGGCCCCGGGCCTGCCGGAAAAGCCAGGTCTTCACCACTTTCCGGAAGGCCAATAGGGTGGGGGTAGTCCAGACCTCAGGAGGTAACTGGTTCCAGAGAGCTGGGGCAGCCACAGAGAAGACCCTCCCCCGCAGGCCCTCCAGCCGGCATTGTTTAGCTGACGGGACCCGGAGGAGACCAACTCTGTGGGATCTTACCAGTCGCTGGGAGCTATGCGGTAGAAGGCGGTCTCGAAGATAGCCTGGCCCTGAGCCATGTAGGGCTTTAAAGGTAATAACCAACACCTTAAAATTATTAGCAGTTATATACTAGCAGATATACAAACCCTTTGCACTTCTTATTCCTTTCCCTTTTAGTATTAAAATGACAATGGACCACACGGTTTATGGATTGTAATTTTAGTATAGTGTTAGGCCATGTATAACTGACAGACTAGATTTTATCCAGGGGTGGGCTTCAAAAATTTTAGCAAGGGGTTCTCTGCCCGGTTGCTGGGTGGGTGTGGTCATGGTGGGTGTGGTCTAGTCAGCCTCCTGCACCATGGCCAGGGGAAGGCATTTTTGCCCTCCCCGGGCTCCAGAGGCTTTTCTCGAGCCTCTGGGAGGGCGAAAACGGCCTCCCCAGGCTCCAGAGGCCCTCTAGAGGCCGGAAACGATCCTGTTTCCGGCCTTCCCAAACTTCCAGTAGGCTTTTTTTTTTTGCCCTTCCTGAGCCTCCGTGCATGCCCTGCACTTACCTGCATCCAAAACGGGCTGCCTGGGGACTCCTGGGAGGGGAGGGGCAAGCCAGGAGTGGGATTTAGGGGTTCTCCGAACCACACAGGATCTTAGCTAGAGGTTCTCCCGAACCCCTGCGAACCTGCGAACACCCAGCAGCCCACTCCTGATTTTATCATAGATGTTAGTTGTTATTTCTTATTTTATACTAGAATTTTAAATTGTATATTTACTGAGTGTTTTTATTTCTTCTGGTCTCTGGTCTATGACTGTAATAAACTGAATTGAATTATTAGCAGATATATTATATTAGCAGATTTAAAACTCTCCTTTATTAGCAGAGCACGAAAACATAAAAATAAAAACAAAGTAGAAAAATCTACTCTGGGCCCTTCTGGTTTTTATTAGGCTTTTTTTTTTTTTTTTAGTGATCATGGATTCCAGATAACATGACCAATCATTGAGGATACTGGAAATTGAAACTCAACACCTGGAGGACAGATTCTCTATCTCAATGCACAAGTTGGCAGATCTCCAAACTCTTTTTGCCGCTCGCCTCTTAGCTTTTACTGCTTGAACATTTCTTTCTGAGACAAGGCTAAAGAGATGGTTATGGGAAAAACAGGGAAGAAGAGCAGACGTTTGAAGAAAAGCAACCCTGGAGGCTTTGCCTCCTGAGGAAAGTCTAAAACTTTGAGCAAAAAAAGAGACGGGAGGCAGCAAACAGAACTGAGATTTGTAAAAAAATAATAATTTGTGAGACACAGTGGAGGTAGCAAGGGGCAACTGAGAAGGGACAACCTCCCATTCACCTCTGCCTTGGCTGGAGATTGTGGGAAACTACCTTTGTTAGGTCGTTTTCAGGGACACGGTGGCTCAGTGGATAAGACACTGAGCTTGTCAATCGAAAGGTTGGCAGTTCAGCGGTTCGAATCCCTAATGCCGCATAATGGGGTGAGCTGCCGTTACTTGTCCCAGCTTCTGCCAACCTAGCAGTTCGAAAGCAAGTAAAAAATGCAAGTAGAAAAATAGGGACCGCCTTTGGTGGGAAGGTAACAGCGTTCCGTGCGCCTTTGGCATTGAGTCATGCTGGCCACATGACCATGGAGATGTCTTTGGACAGCGCTGCCATTTGGGTTTGAAAAGGAGATGAGCATCGCCCCCTAGAGTCGGGAACAATTAGCACATATGTGTGAGGGGAACCTTTATCTTTTTACCTTTGTCAAGCTCTCTAGGAGAAGGAATGGCAGAATCTGGGGCTCTCTCCCTCTCCCTCTCTCTGCTCTCTCTCTCTCCCCCCTCCCCCCTCTCTCTCCCCAGCGGGGGAAGGAACCCCTGAACTGGTGCTGGGTGGTAGGGATCTAACGTCTGGAGGCCAAGGAGCCAAGAAGCAGCCTGCTGACAATCAGCTGGCTGGTAGAGAGCCAAAGACCAGCTGGCTGGTGGGGCGGTGGGGCATCAGAATACCAGCAGTTCTGCAGGAAAAGCAACTGACATCTGGGAGGCGAGAGCGAGCTGACAACGCCGCTGCTCTTGCCAGGGGGCGAGTGGGGCAGGTGTCGTAATGGGTTCCAGGAAGAGGGGACCCCGTCTCCCCCATTGTGAAACACACTAAATTTTATTGTGCTGCGCAAGATGCTGCAAGAGCAGCAGGCAGCAACAGCAAATGTACCGCGACAAAGACGGAATGCTGTTTCAGCAAGTTCAGGGGCGCTTCCCTCCCGCACTAAGGCTCCGCCCATCACCACCACCACAATAGGGCAACAGCTCTTTCACCCCTCTGCTGTGACAGGGCAATAGGGAGCCGCAGCAGAGGGATGGAAGAGCTGCATGCGGCTCTGGAGCCGTGGATTGCCGACACCTGAGCTGAAGAAACAGACACAGTAAATACTAGAATGCTACTTTATTGATATTCGGTACAATAAACTGGTTTGAAAGCCTCTGTTTCCTCTTGTACGAAAGATCAAACCCTGGCCTATATTGAGTTTCTTTCTCAACGTTTTCCCAAGCTAAGTTCACATTTTCCTAATAGTTGCCACCTGTTTTCTTCAGACTCATTCTTTGTCCTCCTTTACCCCAAAGACATTGGCGACTGTTTGCCTTCAACAAGACTAAATGGCCTCCCATCAGACTGGGTCAGAACTGACTAGGTGGCTCAGTGGCTAAGACACTGAGCTTTTCGATCAGAAAGGTCGGCAGTTCGGCGGTTCGAATCCCTAGTACCGGTCTCCTGCGTGAGCAGGGGGTTGGACTAGATGACCTCCAAGGTACCTTCCAACTCTGTTACTGTTACTATATAGAACAGCTGTGTGGTTGCAACCCAAACAAAATTAATTATGAAACTGAACTTTATACGGACTAGATCTAAGCTCATCAGATCCAAAAAGCCCAGTGTTGTCAACTGCAGCAGAGAGATATACAGAGAGAGAAGGCGGTGGAATTAAGTGGCAGCGACGGGATATGACAGTTCAATTAAAGTGAAGCGTGAAAAATAAACACGAGCGACTTTTTTGTTACTACAGTAATTGATGGCAACTGGCTTCGCAGTGTCAAATTGATTGTGGGAAGGGACGGAGAGCTACTGTCTCTATTCAGGCCCAAATGATCAAACAAAGATTTTGCTATTTAAAAAAAAGAAAAAATTAGCTCTATTTTGTTCTGGTGGTTTCTCTCCGAAATCCATGTTGAAGGATGGCGGCTACAAGTACCGTTTAACGACAGCAAAAATAAGGGCAATCCAAGAATTTAAGGGGGAGAATGGGAGATGTGATAGTAATTGATAATGTCAGAGGTGAGTTGCAGACACTAACAGTAACAATAACAACAAAGCAAAAGAAATCTAAAATTTGTTACTACTGGTTCTGTGGGCCTGGCTTGGTGGGCAGGTAATGTAACTGGGTGGGCGTGGCTAGTTTTTTTAAAAAAAACTTTTAAAACCATTTTTTCTACAACCTCTTCGGCGAAGAGGTGGAAAAAAAATGCTTTCAAAAGGCTCTGACGATCCCAGCTGAGTTGCCTGATCGTCAGAGACTTTTTTTCTTTTAAATGCCTCTGCCGATCAGGCAACTCAGCTTGGATCGTCAGGCATCGTCTTGGATCGTCAGCTTGGATGTCAGCTTGGGTCGTCAAACTCAGCTTGACGATCAGGCAACTCAGCTTGGATCTTCAGAGGCATAAATGCCTCTGACGATCCAAGCTGAGTTGCCTGATCATCAGAGGCTTTTTTTTTTTAAATGCCTCTGAGGATCCAAGCTGAGTTGCCTGATCATCAGAGGCTTTTTTTTCTTTAAATGCCTCTGACGATCCAAGCTGAGTTGCCTGATCGGCAGCGACTTTTTTAAAAAGCCTCTGACGATCAGGCAACTCAGCTTGGATCGTCAGAGGCATTTAAAAAAAAAAAAGCCTCTGATGACCGCACGGCTCATCCGGGCATGATGGGGGTGGGGGGGGCAGGGATTTTTGCTACCGGTTCTTCGAACCATCCGCTTCCATCGCTACCGGATCGGGTGATCCGGTCTGAACCGGGAGCATTTCACCCCTGAAAGAATTGGAGAAGATAGCAAGATACAAAGACCTACAAATAGAAAGAGAAACACTGTGGCAAAAGAAAACAAAGATAGTACCAACAGTAATTGGCGCCTTGGGTGTAATCCCAAAACATCTGGAGCACTACTTGAATACCATCGGTATTGACACATTCACCATCAGTCAATTGCAAAAGGCAGCTTCATTCGGAAGAGCTGACATCCTACAATGATACCTTGAAGACCAACAAACAACCACATCTGCCTATCCCAGGTCCTTGGAGGAGAGGGGGGGGACTCAATAGATGGACAAACATGCCAAATCCAGTTCAAACATCTGGATGACTGCTTGACTGATCATCTTAATAATATTATAATAACATATTTATTATTAAAGGTATTTGCGGCCAACCCCCTGGATCGCACCAGCTCCTCCTTTGTGGGCACCACCTCTCTCACGGAATAACATTTTGAGATTCCTTCTCCTTTTGGGGAGCATTTACTGCTTTTTTTTTTTTGAAAAAAGTTTTTTATTTTTATTTTTCATCAACATGTTTAAATGTACAGTCTTTTATCCATCCTTATATATTGTTCGTTCATCTTCTTCTTTAACTTCCATTAGATAATTAATTAATTATTTGTTCAGGTCTGCTCTTTTACCATTTCCATTTCTTTTGTTTTACTACCGCCTTTCCTTTTTCCCTTCCCTTCTTTCTCCTCCTTTCTTTCTTCTTTCCTCATTCCTCCTCTCCTTTCCTCTCCTACTTCCTTTCCTCTTTCCCCTCTCCTCTCTTCTTCCTCCCCTTCTTACCCTCTCTCCTGCTCTTCTTTCCCCTTCCTTCTTCCTCTCCTTTTCCCATTCTTCTTTTCTCTTTTTCTCTTGGTGAGCATTTACTTGTCTGCACACACAGCGAATGTGCCGTGTGAATAGACGTGGGAGATCTCCTCAGCTGACTAATTAATTTCATGGGAACTTTCTTCAAGGATGTCCTCATTTGTGTTATGACCAAAATCTCACTGCTTGAAGTCACAGTTTAACACTATGCTTGATGTTTTTGAAGCATGAAAAAGACTGGCACTGTGCTGCTCTTTTGATATTAGAAACCTAGATATATATATATATTATATATCTGCAAAACACACACAAAAATAAAAAGAGAGAAAAATTGGGCTGAGGAAACACATTGTTATGGTTATCTGAAGCATTGCAGGGCCTAACCAAGTCTCTGTCTGTATTCAGAACCACTTGGACTTTCCAGAAGCTCTTCTGCCATTGTCCCAAAGGAGTTTGTAGAAATTCTCAGTCATCCAGGTCATGGTTGTCCCAAAGGTGCTTTTTCAAGAGGCAACTGGACTTTCTGGTTTTTCTTTGAAGACCTTTCGCTTCTCATCTAAGAAGCTTCTTCGGCTCTGGACTGAATGGTGGGGAATGGAAGGATTTATATTCCTTGCAGACAGCTGGTCCTTTGCATCCTTTTAGAGGGTGGTTGAAACACTTGGAGGTTTATCTGTGTCCTCAGGGTCATCTGAGTAGTGTTAATGGTTCCTGTAGTCTGAATTTTTTTTCCTCTGGAAATCCATTCCTATTCCCACACCATTCCAAGGTGTCCATCCCAAATTGTATAGCTAAAAGTCAGTAGAGATTCTCATGGGAGAACCATGACCTGGATGACTGAGATTCTCTATAGATTTTTAGCTATACAATTTGTACATTTAAAAAAAAAAAAAGGAAAAGAGAACTTTGGAAGGCAGTTATTGGGCTGCCTTCGCTTCAAGGGCTCCAAGAAGTATATACAAACTGCTTCTGACCATGTCATGATCTCCCCAATAGTCTCCAGGTTGTTGTTTTTTTCTTCAATTAAATTGCCAGGGAAGATTAAGAAGAATAAGAATAATTTTATTTCTATACCGCCCTTCTCCCGAAGGACTCAGGGCGGTGTACAGCCTATTAAAAGCACAAGACAAACATCAATTAAAATAATTTAAAATTATTAAATAATTCGGCTCAATTTAAAACCCCAGAAATTTAAAACACCCAATTTAAAATTATTATGTTGATAGCCCGGCCTGGCGGAACAACAGGGTCTTGAGTGCACAGCAAAATGCCCGGAGGTCAGAGATCTTGCGCACTTCCGGGGGCAGTTCATTCCACAGGGCAGGGGCTCCCACAGAGAAGGCCCTCCCCCTGGGTGTTGCCAGCCGACATAACTTGGCTGATGGCACCCTGAGGAGACCCTCTCTGTGGGAGCGAACTGGCCGGTGGGAGGCTATTGGTGGCAGAAGTCGGTCTCAAAGGTACCCGGGTCCTATGCCATGGAGCGCTTTAAAGGTGGATTAAATGAAAGACCTCCAACCATGGCACATTTTTCAAACTGGGAAATGAGGCCTCAGAAAGAAAGAAATGAGAAGGAAAGATGTATAATAAATGTAAGGCTGACCGCAGGATGTGGTTTTTTAAAAAAAATCAAGATAGCAACTGTGAAGACACAAGCAAAATCCCTACCTGTTTTTATGAACGCACACAAAATTGAGTAGAGCTTTGATCCTACCACTATAGCTGCCATCTTGATTTTTTTTTTTTGGGGACCAAAGAGATGACAACCAGACAAGGAACAGCATATTTCAACAACAAAAGATCCCAAAAAAACACCACGGAGAGACGTTGGAAAGAATCTCTCAAACATCTGGAGAACAAGGTAAGGGGAAAAAAATGTAAGATTCTCTTATGGAGCAGAGAACTTTAGAGATATGGCAAGACCGATATCAACAAAGTCTTTGAACAACTGAAACAAGAATAACAGAGTTGGAAGGGACCTTGGAGGTCTTCTAGTCCAACCCTACTTAGGCAGGAAACTCCCTACCATTTCAGACAAATGGTTATCCAACATCTTCTTAAAAACTTCCAGTGTTGGAGCATTCACAACTTCTGGAGGCAAGTTGTTCCACTGATTAATTGTTCTAACTGTCAGGAAATTTTGCCTTAGTTCTAAGTTGCTTCTCTCCTTGATTAGTTTCCACCCATTGCTTCTTGTCCACCCCTCAGGTGCTTTGGAGAAGAGCTTGACTCCCTCTTCTTTGTGGCATCTCCTGAGATATTGGGACACTACTATCATGTCTCCCCTTATCCTTCTTTTCATCAAACTAGACATACTCAGTTCCTGCAACCGTTCTTCATATATTTTAGCCTCCAGACCCTTAATCATCTTTGTTGCTCTTCTCTTCACTCTTTCTAAAGTCTCAACATCTTTTTTACATCATGGCAACCAAAACTGAATGCTGTGTTCCAAGTGTGGCCTTACCAAGGCCTTATAAAGTGGTAATAACACTTCACGTGATCTTGATTCTATCCCTCTGTTTATGCAGCCTAGGACTGTGTTGGCTTTTTTGGCAGCTGCTGCACATGGCTGGCTCCTATTTAAATGGTTGTCCACTAGGACTCCCAAGCTCTCTCTCCCAGTTACTACTATTGAGCAAAGGACCACCTATACTGTACCTATGTTGTGTACTCCTAGGGGCTCGAGGGAGGCTACTGCCCCAAATCAATTTGCTTCTTGACTTGTTAACTCTACTTCCCCTCTCCTTTTGTTTTCATGGGGAGCTGTCCACAAGAGAGATCTTTGAAAGTAGCAAACTGGCCACTTGAGCACTGCCATCCTTTTGCCAAGGGGGAGCCAGAGGTACAGGAAGAAGCTGTTTGTCCACTGCCAGGAAGAAATATTCATGCTGCAGCATCAAGTGAAGTGCTGCAGGAGATGGGACAAAGCGTGCCAAGAGATAAATTGGTCTCTTCCATGTCTTGGTTCACCAGCCTAGGGTAGATGGAGTTCCTAAAACGCCATCCCCATCACGGAGAACTGCAGACTTTTTCCTTCGTCTGCCCTTCCTAAAATCTCTACCCCTCTGCAAGACGGATTGTAAATCATCCTCAAGGAGAACACGGACGAAGGGACAGAACCCTGGCAACCTCATCCCAACAAAGGCGGCAGTGAGAACCCATCACAGCAAACAGACACAGGTCAAAGAAGAAAACAAAAACCACACACACACAAACACACAACCCAGGCACTTCTCCCTTCGTTTAGCAAAGATGATGGAACAACGTCAAAGCATGCAGACTGGTCCACAGGTGTTAAAAAATAAACACACAAGCACCTAGTCTAAGGACGGGGTCCGAGACAAAATATATTCCAAGCAATACTAAAGATTAACATCCCCTGCCTTTTGCCAAAAGAACAGCTTTGTGGCTTGTATATTTTGCTCAAAGGACTGTCTCTCTCTCTCTCTCTGCAGTTCGATTCTTAAGGGGGGAAAATAGCCACTCGAGCTTTACACCAGCTTTTCTCAACATTCCCTTGTAAATAGTACGTGATCTAACGGTCCGTTTCTTGGCCTTAAAGGTGTACAACAGCTTTTTTTTTCTTTTGCAATGACAGTGCAGAAGAGGGGGAGAAAGAGAGAGAGAGAGAGAAATATGCGATCTGTTTGCTAATGAGCTGACACTGCAGTGGCTTCAGGAATATGGTAGAGTACACTACAGGCGCAAACTAGAAACAGACAGCAGCGGCACGCGAGAAGTTGAAAGCATCCATTCAAACCTTCATGGTATTCTGAGGGTGACGGAGGAGTTTAATTTAAATCCATTGGAAGGGGGGAGGGCAGAAAAGAAGAGGGGAAATTAGACGGAGACCCCACCAGTGATAAAGTTGGATATTTAAGCTGCCCTGTTGCAACATATTCCAGCAAACGGTGTCTCGCTCTGTTGCATGAGCCAAACCCCCTCCTCTCCCCGCAATGTCTCAGCAACATCCACCTGCTGGCTCAGTCTTTGGTTACACAGGTTGGGGGTTTATAAAGCAAGTTAGCTCCTTGCGTTCGTCGGTGGTTTCTCTTTTCGTCCCCTGAAAAAGCCACAAAAAGCTTGAGCCTTCAGACATCACTAATATCTAAATCACCTACAAATGGGGAGGTGGGTGGAGAAACTCAACCAGGGGTCTTTTTTGTATACTACACGAGTCAAAAAGAGGGCTGTGAAAATATTTACAGACCCCTCGCATCCTGGACATAAACTTCTTTCAACTCCTATCCTCAAAATGACGCTATAGAGCACTGCACACCAGAACAACTAGACACAAGGACAGTTTTTTCCTGAACGCCATCACTCTGCTAAACAAATAATTCCCTCAACACTGTCAAACTATTTACTAAGTCTGCACTACTATTAATCTTCTCATTGTTCCCATCACCCATCTCCTCCCACTTATGACTACATGACTGTAACTTTGTTGCTTGGGTCCTGACAATTTATATTGATATTGTTTCCTGATTGCTTATTTGTTCCCTATGATGATCATTAAGTGCTGTGCCTTATGATTCTTGACGAACGTAACTTTTCTTTTATGTACACCGAGAGCGTATGCACCAAGACAAATTCCTTGTGTGTCCAATCACACTTGGCCAATAAAAAATTCTATTCTATTCTATTTTTTAAACCAAGATGCTAAGCCAAAAGTTGTGGACTAAACCACCACTGTGGGTTCCATAAGGCACGGTTGAACAAATGATGGTTTTGTATCATCACAGCCATGGCTACACCAACATCCTTACTTGAGCTGACATCGTGGGTGAATTCAATCTGAGAAAACATTCTTAAGATAAAATTTTATTTTATTTTATTTTAACTCAACCATCCTGAAACCAACACCTCCTTCATTTTCTGTCATCCCGATTCCAGAATTGATCTGTGTTTCTTGAGTCTCTGTTGGAATTGTTTATTTATTTGACAAATGTATAGGGATGCCCATCAACTAAAGGGAATTCTGGGTGGTAACCAAGAATAAAAGCACAATACAATTATCAACTGAACAAGAATTAAAGCTAGAAAGGTACCACTGAAGCTCGAATAAAAGTCTCTTCCGTAGATCAACCACACTGTGCCAGCAACATGCACCTTTCCATGTTGAAGGCTAGACAACTGATAGACCCTGATTCATGCAGTAGAATCAAAATTCATTTAAATTCTCCCTTAGATTCAGTAGAAGTTGCTTGCTATCCCACTACTGGAGTGGAAGAAAGATTCAACTGTCATCCATTGGGTTTTTGTACCTGGGATGAGGCTAGGCCCATCTGCTTGCTCCTCAAGCAGCAAATTTATCAGATTGTCCACAATGATAAAACTTGGGTTCATTCTATACACTCCCCACCTCAAGATGTTAATGGGTAAGATATTGATGTGGTCCAACAGGAGATTCTTAGCCCTCTAACTCTGACAAACAAGCCCTAGAGTTCTCTAGGAAAGTTTAAGGTCAACATGTATCAATAAGCAGTGGCTGTTAAATCATCTATTAGTTGACTGTGAAGAGAAGAAAAGCATCTGTAGAGAGCCAGTTCAATCTAGGGGTTAAGGCACCAGGCTAGAAAGCAAGAGACCATGAGTTCAAATCCCACCTTAGTCATGAAAGCCTGGGTGAGTGACTTTGGCCCAATCACCAGGAGATGGTGAATTCTAGTATTGCTTTAGTCATGAAAGCTAGCTGGGTGACTTTGGCCCAATCACCAGGAGATGGTAAATTCTAGTATTGCTTTACTCATGAAAGCTAGCTGGGTGACTTTGGATCAATCACTGGGAGATGGTGAATTCTAGTCCTTCCTTAAGCATGAAAACTAGCTGGGTAACTTTGGGTCAATCACTGGGAGACTGTAAGTTCTAGTTCCACCTTAGGCATGAAAGCCAGCTGAGTGATTTTGGGCCAATCACCAGGAGACTGGGAGTTCTAGTCCCCCTTTAGATATGAAAGGTGGCTGGGTAATCTTGGGCCAGTCACCAGGAGGTGATGAATTCTAGTCCTGCCTTAAGCATGAAAGCCAGTTGGGTGATTTTGGACCAATCACCAGGAGACTGTAAGTTCTAGTTCCACTTTAGGCATGAAAATTGGCTGGGTGATCTTGGGCCAATCACCAGGAGACTGTGATTCTAGTCCCACTTTAGGTAATGAAAATTGGCTGGGTGATCTTGGGCCAATCACCAGGAGACTGTGAGTTCTAGTCCCACTTTAGGCATGAAAGCCAGCTCACTGGGCCAGTCACTCTCTCTTAGCCCAACTCACCTCAACGATTGAGGTGAGAATAGGAAGAATTGTGTTGAATATGTTTGCCACCTTATCTGTAAAAGAAAATAATACAGGCAGGAGAGATACAAATAAATAAATAAAATCATAAGTCAAGTTAACCCATCAGTATTGGCAACCACTAGCTCATTTGCAAAAAGGTAGGGCATCACCCTTGGCATATGACTATAAATATCTCCTGATGTTTCAAAAAAAAAATTGCCTTTAGATTTGGCACGAATAGAATTTGGATCATTTATCTGTAGCTGCAGAATCTTAAATATTCCATATCCAGGCCCACAAATAACATGTCCACCATCACCCACCATCTATACCATATCATCATGCAAGCTTTTTTCCCCAAGAAGGTCACTGTTCCCAACTGTTACAGGGGTGAAATCTACTTACCTTCCCTACCAGTTCAGAAGTGCATGCATCCTTCTGTGCATGCGAAGAGGGTAAAAAAAAAGGTTACTTCCTGGTTAAACCCAGGAAGTAACGACTACCGGGCAGGTGGGCGGAGCCTCGCACTGCCGTTGCTACCGGTTCTCCAAACCATCCGCTGCCATCGCTACCGGTTCAACTGAACCGGTCTGAATCGCCAGTAGCATTTCACCCCTGCTTTCCTTTCATGCTCTTGGCCAACAGATGCTGCTTGCATCAAGTAGGATGGCAAAGGATTGGAACAGAGACAACTCGTTGCCGTTTTCCACTCGGTCACAAAAAAGTCACAACTGGGCCCCTTTAAATCCATTCATCTGATGAGGAGCTATTGCCAACTGGATAGAAATGTCATCTTCCTCCCGAAGAACTAGGGCATTCGCTGCCGTACAAGGCTGACTAATTTGAGCATGGAAAACAGATGGCAGTTCTAACTATCACATCGATCTATGAGGAGTTGCTGTCAACCCTGAAGCTGACCTGACCGAGGCCATTTTGAGGCTTCATTGTTGAGGCCACACTGGAGCTGAGGGATAGGGAGCTGGGGGTTTGTAGCCAAAACAAAATACTTTCTCCTGGGAACCAAGGACATTCCCACAGGTGGTCGGAGAGAGGAGGGGTGATGTTGCCAGGCAACCGGACAGAACCTGATTGGACCGTGAGACTGATTCTTTGGGGAAGGGAGGAAACTTTTACTTTTAATTAGGTGGAAACCGCGGGAACATTCAGAGTCGGTTTTTCACCAGATCTGTGCCAATATGATATATCCAAATAGCAATAGCACTTAGACTTATATACTACTTCACAGTGCTTTCTAGCCCTCTCTAAGCGGTTTACAGAGTCAGCCTCTTGCCCCCAAAAATTTGGGTTCTCATTTTACCCACCTCGGAAGGATGGAAGGCTGCGTCAACCTTGAGTGGTGAAATTCAAATTTTTTTACTACCGATTATGCGGGCGTGGCTTGGTGGGTGTGGCTTGGTGGGAGTGGCAGGGGAAGGATATTGCAAAATCTCCATTCCCACCCCACTCCAGGGGAAGGATACTGCAAAATCCCCATTATCTCCCCACTCCTGGGGGAAGGATATTGCAAAATCTCCATTCCCACCCCACTCCAAAGAAAAGATACTTCAAAATCCCCATTCCCTCCCCATTCCAGGGGAAGGATACTGCAAAATCCCCATTCCCACCCCACTCTGGGACCAGCCAGAGATGGTATTTGCCAGTTCTCCAAACTACTCAAAATTTCCGCTACTGGTTCTCCAGAACCTGTCAGAACCTGCTGGATTTCACCCCTGCAATAGATGTCCATTTTAATACATCACCATGATTAAACACTAAATTAAAGATAGGCGATTACTGCTGTTTCCAGAACCCTGGATTATTGGCAAATTATAATAATCTATGGATTCCTCAGATTAAAGAACCGTAGCTGCGTAGTTGTTCAAGTAGAGATTATCCCAGTAGAACATTGTAGGGAAGACGTATCCTACAGCTAGAGATGAACCAGAATGTTGTTTTTTTAATAGGCACTGATATAAATTGCATTTTGGCGCTCGCTACTCAAATCAAACCTATTTGTCCTGCAGTGTTTATGCTGCTGTCTTCAAATCAGGTGAAACATAAGTTGAGTTTTGAACGAATACATAGGTAGGTTCAGACAAACTGCCTCTTAAAGAGGGTTATGCTAAGGGCTTAAAAGATTAAGAATAAGGGGTAATTTAAGGAAAAGTGCACCCTAAATGTCTGTGATGCACATAAGAGAAATAAACCTTGAAAACTGGTGCAGGTTCTAAAGCTAAGTGTTGTGGTCCACCAGCAGCCTGAGGACCTGGCAGCAGAGTCAGACAGTGAGGAGGCTGGGGAGGACAATGGGCCAGTCCTGGAGTCAGGGGAAGGCCTGGATGAAGGTTCTGCATCGGAGGCAGAGATGGGGCCAGGGCCATCTGGGAGCGATGTGCGGACTCCGGAGCCTCCAGAGGCTGACAGCAGAGAGGCAGAGGAACAGAAGGAGCCTGTTCCTAGTGCACGCATGAGAAGAGCTGGCAGAAGGCAAGAGCAGCTAAAGCAAAAAGGACGACTCAGGAGTAAGGCCAAGAGATGATTGGCCCCTCCCATAAGGCTTAAAAGTCCAGCAACGGCTCTTGGGCTGTTTGTTGGAAAACAAAGTTGATAGATTTGTTTCTTGTCTTGCTGCATTTATTTCTTGTCGGCGTCTCCTGCTTCTCAACTTTTGCCAAGTAAAGACTTTGGCAGGTTGCCAAAGTAGACCAAGGTTGGTGATAAGGCCGAAGAACTGTGTTATGAAGAATTTGTTTTGAATTAGTTTGGACTACGCTGAGAATGAGTTAATTCTCAGCTGTTCTAATGAAATCTGTTTGTTTAGAACTGATTGCTTCTGATAATACCTACTTGGGCCTAGGTCACAACACTAACTAAGAATTTACAGTGAATTCCCACCAATAGTTAGGGAAGGACAGAAGCACAGCCCAAATATCCTTTCTCTTCTTCTTCCTTAAGAGTAAGGTTAGCATCCTAGATGCAGAACTCACAGCCAAGGAGATGCATGAGGCTCCACTGTTGGAGGAGAAGGTCTACTATGGCCTTCAAAGGTTTCCAGATGTGGCCCCTGCAACATCAGCCCAACAGAAATAAACGAGGGACCATTCCCAGTCTGCATATTCAGCTGAACAAAATAACAATAACCAAGATGTGCAAACCACATCCACTAACTCAATTCTGAATTCAAACCCACCAGTGAAGTTCACAACACGCCCTTAAAGCCTCCGGATCGAATGAACCCATTTTCTGGATTCCCACAATCCACTGAACCACAAATAAATCAGATGGGCTAGCTAGGTTCACACAACATTGTTCACCCTTCCCAAACTTTCTCATCACTCTTCTAGGTCACTCTGAGTAAATGCTCTGTGGCTTAAGACAAGGGGTGGGTTTCAAATTTTTTTACTACCGGTTCTGTGGGTGTGTCTTGGTGGGCGTGGCGTGACTTGGTGGGCATGTCAGGGGAAGGCTACTGTAAAATCCCCATTCCCTCCCCACTCCTGGGGGAAGGATATTGCAAAATCTCCATTCCTTCCCCAATCCAGGGGAAGGTTACTGCAAAATCCCCATTTCCTCCCGATCAGCTGGGACTCGGGAGGCAGAGAATAGATGCGGGCGGGGCCAGTCAGAGGTGGTATTTACCGGTTCTCCAAACTACTCAAAATTTCCGCTACGGGTTCTCCAGAACTGGTCAGAACCTGCTGAAACCTGCTTTAGACGTAAGGAAATACACCGAGATTGTAGGCCAAGCAAGGTTTAAGATCCAATTTCGTGTAACTGTGTCATTATTATTTTTTTTACTGAGGTCACACGCAGCAAGGAAGGTGAAAGCATTGTCACAGTAAGTCACGTAACACTGCAGAGTATATATATATAATACAGTTCAATTTCAGGTTGATTGACCCTGTCTAAATATCACTCTGTTTCAGACCTTATTGAAGTTTCAAAATATTGCTTCTCCGTAAGAGAGGTTAATAACGAAATTTCCAGGATTGGGATTAGACGGCAGGGAACTAATTTAGAATATCAAGGAAAAGACCACAAATTGTTATTGATTATTGTTGTATTTCCACTGCCATAGAATTCATGAGATCCTTTGACTCAAGGGGTCAAAATAAGCCAGCTAGTTTCAAGAATGAGTGTTTCTCAATTTGGAGAGAGTTTAGCAAAGTAATTTTTTCTTTGGAATCAGAAAAGTCATTCAAAAAGTGGCTGATGGGTTAGAGCAGTGGTGAAATCCAATTTTTTTTACTACCAGTTCTGTGGGCGTGGCTTGGTGGGCGTGGCTTGGTGGGTGTGGCAAGGGAAGGATACTGCAAAATCTCCCTTCCCTCCCCATTCCTGGGGGAAGGATACTGCAAAATCCCCATTCCCTCCCCACTCCAGGGGAAGGATACTGCAAAATCCCCATTCCCTCCCCACTCCTGGGGGAAGGATATTGCAAAATCTCCATTCCCACCCCACTCTGGGGCCAGCCAGAGGTGGGTATTTGACGGTTCTCCGAACTACTCAAAATTTCCGCTACTGGTTCCCAAGAACCTGTGAGAACCTTCTGGATTTCATCCCTGGGTTAGAGGGTCCAGAATCTTCTGGAAGGCCTTGTTGAAGTCTATATCTAGGAGGCATTAGATTATAGGAAGTTTTATTCGTTATGTCCCATGGTGTTTACTCCCAAGCAACTCTGAACGATATAAATCCACATGCACTGGGAAAAATGAGTTGACTGCACGCATCGGTTTGAAACCTCAAATTAGGTTGATTCCATCTTGTAAAAAAATTTGGGGGGGGAGGGGTAAGGCTTTTGTCCTTAGAGACAAAAGCCTTTGAAATTCAAATGTGATTTGGTCACATCTGATCTGAACCAAGCCAATCCAGAAAATCTATTTTGAGTTGGCTGTCCAACCAAATCTCATTTAAAAAAGGATCTCTGGGTTGAATCTTTGCCGGGTCTCATCAAACTCACAAACTAGATATAATTTTTGTTGAATATCTTAATGGTCTCTCTCTCTCTCTCCCTCTCCCTCCCTCCCTCTCTCCCCCCTCTCTCCCTATCTCTCTTCTTCCCTCCCCCTCCCCCCTTCTCTCCCTCTCCCTCCCCCCTCTCTCTTCATATCTCTCCCTCTCTCTCCCTCTCTACCCATCTCTCCCTCCCTCTCTCTCCCCCTCTCCCTCCCTATCTCTTCCCCTCTCCCTCCCTCTGCCTCTCTCTTCATCTCTCTCCCTCTCTCCCCCATCTCTCCCTCCCTCCCTATCTCCCCCTCTCTCTCCCTCTCTCTTTCCTTCTCTACCCCATCTCTCCCTCCCTCTCTCTCTCCCTCTCTCTCCCGCCCTCTCCATCTCTCCCTCTCCCACTCTCTCCCTCTCTCTTTCCCTCTCTACCTCATCTCTCCCTCCCTCCCTCTCTCCCCCTTTCTCTCTCTCCCCCTCTCCCTCTCCCTCCCTCTCCCTCCCTCCCCGCCCTCTTCTCCCTCTCTCTCTCTCTGGAATTTTGACCATGTGATTTCAGAGATGCTACAAAGATCCTAAGTGTAAGACACTTTTTTTCAGCACAGTCATAACTTTGGACGTTAAATGGATGGTTGTAAGTTGAGAGCAATTTTTAGTCCATGAGAGATTGGAGGTTGACTTTTAAATTCCCCATGTTGAGCAATATGCAGACAAGTCATATCAAACCTTAGTCTATCCTGGAGAGGGGCCCTGGTGTCATGGGGGATAACCCAATTGCTACTGGGAAGAAGGGATACATATATATATGTCATCCTGATTAATTTAAATTTAAAAAGACATTATTTTGAGACAGCAAAGATTCTGGGGGAATCTTCTATTCTTAGCTTCTTAAGCAAAGTTTGGCCGTTTGGAGCAAGGCTGTGAAAACAGGCCGATCTGACCTACTGCTCTGCCCCACAGTGGTGTAACTTGTGAGAAAGGATATGTGTATATATGCACGTCCATGTAAATCCTTACAAGCGAAGCAATTCAACAGAACAAAAACTTGCAACCATCTCTGTGCTAAGGTCTATAGGCATACCTGCTAAGATGGGTGTCTGTTCATTCACATGACTGGAGGGAACGATGCTGCATTGACTAGCATCAGTGGACTGGGGGGCACCACATAGACACCTCAGCCCAGTGCTGAGTTGGAAGGGATCTTGGGGGTCTTCTAGTCCAGGGGTCAGCAACCTGCAGCTCTGGAGCCGCATGTGGCTCTTTCCTCCCTCTGCTGCTGCTCCCTGTCACCGGTCGGCTCCACAATTGATAGGGCTTTTGGTTAGGACAGGTAGAGGAAAAAGGACGCCGTGCTAGGAGGAGACTCTATGGTGGGGGAACCGGACTTCCGGTCGACAGAGGAAAAAGGACACAGCATGAGGAAGAGACTCTATGGTGGGGGAACTGGACTTCCGGTCGGCTCCAGAATTGAATGCCGGGGCTTCAAAGTTAGGACCTTTGTGGCTTTTGAGTGTTTAAGGTTGCCGACCCCTGTTCTAGTCCAACCCCCTGCTCAAGCAGGAGATCCTGTACCATTCCAGACAAACGGCTGTCCAATCTCTTCTTAAAAGCCCTCCAGTGATGGAGCCCCCACAACCTCTGGTGGCAAGAGGTTCCACTGGTTTTCTCAATGTCAGGGACATTTCTCCTTCGTTTGCTTCTCTCCTTGATTCGTTTCCATCCATTTCTTCTTGACCTGCCCTCAGGTGCTTTGGAGAATAGGTTGAGCCCCTCTTCTTTGTGGCAGCCCCTCAAATAATGGAACCCTGCTATCATGCCCTCCCTGGTCCTTCTCTTCAATAGACTAGCTGCAATGTATTAAGTCTGCTGAAGTAGGAAGCAACATTCTGTTCGTTGATTGGTTAAAAGTAGCATTCTGTTCGTTGATTGGTTAAGCCACCTGACAGCTGGCTTTATAAGAGCTGTCAGTCAGAGTTCCAAGCAGTTTCCGTTATAGCTGTGGCAAGTTAGCCCAGCTGTTGTTAATAAACGGTTAATTACATGATCTTCGCATTGTCCATCGTCCTTGATCCAGCCAATACATTTCACTAGCCATGGCCAATTCCTGCAACCGTTCTTCGTATGTTTTTATCCTCCAGCCCCCTAATCATCTTGGTTGCTCTCCTCTGCACTCTTTCCAGAAGAAACTACTTCATTTACTGCTTATTCATTATCTCTCATTCTCAAGTTGACTGGGCCTCTAACTAAGAGACCCCAGCCTTTGGCCCTAAGATACAAGCCATATCTGTATCAATATTCCTGCTCCCCCCCCAAAAAAAAACATATCTGATGAGACATTCCTTGAAGTATCAGCTGTGGTATATCAAACATCAATGGATTGGGGTTTTTTTAGATTTAGATTAGATTTAGATTAGATTAATAGATTGGAAGGGACCTTGTCGGTCATCCAGTCCAACCCCCTGCCCAAGCAGAGACCCTACACCATTTCTGACCAATGGCAGTCCAGTCTCTTCTTGAAAGCCTCCAGGGATGAAGCTCCTACAACTTCCGAAGGCAACTTCTGTTCCATTGGTTTGATGGTTCTCATTGTCAGAAAATTTCTCCTTTTTTCTTTAACCATACTCTATCCCTTCTGTTTTTTAATCGCTCCGAAAGAAAGAAAAACAGGAGGCATCAAAAAAGAAGGAGGAGAGAAGGAGGAGGAGGAGGAGGAAGGAGGAGGAGGAAGAAGGAAGAGAAGAGAAGAAAGAAGAAGAAGAAGAAGGAGGAGGAGGAGAGGAGGAGGAGGAAGGAGGAGGAGAGGAGGAGGAGAGAAGAGGAGGAGGAGAGGAGGAGGAGGAGGAGGAGGAGGAGGAGGAAGAGGAGGAGGAGGAAGAGGAGGAAGAGGAGGAAAAGGAGGAGGAGGAGGAGAAGAAGGAAAGGAAGAAGAGGAAGAAGAAGAGGAAGAAGGAGGAGGAAGAAGAGGAAGAGGAAGAAGAGGAGGAAGAAGGAAGAAGAAGAAGGAGGAGGAGGAGAGGAGGAGGAGGAGGAGGAGGAGAAAGAGGAGGAGAGGAGGAGGAGGAGGAAGGAAGAAGGGGGAAGAGGAAGAGGAAGAAGGAGGAGGAAGAAGAAGAAGAAGAAGAAGAAGAAGAAGAAGAAGAAGAAGAAAAGAAGAAGAAAAAAAGAAGAAGAAGAAGAAGAAGAAGAAGAAGAAGAAAAGAAGAGAAGAAGAAGAAGAATCACCATGTATACATCTGCGGTGCTAATTTTTCCTTCCTTCCAGCCCATCAAGTTTTCTACACCATTTCTCTCCTGGCCCTCCACTTCCTAGGGCATCCATCAGTTGTCACTGCCTTCTCACTGTGTGTCTCTCTCTCAAACACACAAACACACATCCTCTGCAAGCTATTTTAAGGCAGAAAAAAGGGCAAACATCCATTCTCCCTGTGTCATTCCAAGGTCACTTTAAACAACAGCCTCTACGTCGGTTTCTCCAAACGTATTATTTGTAAAATAATGCCCCCTACCAACGCTGCACATCAATTTATATAAACCCCAACAATGAATATACGTGTCTTTTTATTATTATTATTATTATTTTTGCCTCGGTCTTTGAAAGGTTTCAGAGGAAGGAGAGAAAGCAATCCACGTTCAGCCTGTAAGAATCAACCCAATTTTGCTGTAAAGGGCAGGCAGGGAGCCCTGCAAAATAAACGAATTTCTCCCGACGTTGTTGGGGCTGTTGCAAACACAGTCTCTGGTTTTAATCGTGTGCCGCACATCGGATATTGGGCCCGAAAGAGAAAAGATGACCGGATGGAGGAAGAGAAGGAGGGTGTGTGAAACTTAAAAGCAGGGAGGTTGTGGAATGTTTTAAGAAAATCCAGCCGGCTACTTACACGCGTTGGTCACCGAAAAACTGTTCGAAGAGTCCAGATGATCGACGTGGTAGTTCAAATGGAAGGGCTTCTCGGTGAAATTTTGATTGGTGTTGTACAACTGCACAGCAAATCGGAACGCGCTGTGTTCCTGGGACAGTGTTTCTCATGAAAAGGCCTCCTATAATGAAGAAGACAGAGGAGATATATATATATATATATAAGATATCATATAGAGAGAGGGTATATAGATAGATAGATTTAAGCTGGGGATTGGGGGAGAAGAGAAGGCTCTTCTTGTGTCAACTACTTGAGAAGGCATTTATCATTAGCCAACAGCATATGTCATGTCAAAAATGAGCACGCTACATAGATTGGTGTCCACAGCTTCAATGCAGGAAGGATGCTCTCTCTTCCCTTCCCCACCTTCTCTCTCCCTCCCTCTCCCCTTTCCCTCCTTTATTTCCCTTCCTTTCTCTCTCTCTCCCTTTCTCCCCCCTCTCACTCTCTCCCCTCCCTCCTTTCTCCCTCCCTCCCTCTCTCTCCCCTTTCCTCCCTCCCCTCTCTCTCTCTCCCTCTCCCTTTCCCCCCTCTCACTCTCTCCCCCTCTCCCTCCCTTTCTCTCTCCCTCCCTCTATCTCCCTTTCCCTCACTCTCCCTTTCCCTCCCTCCCCTCTCCTCCTTTATCTCCCTCCCTCCCTTTCACTCTCCCCCTCTCCTCTCCCCCCTCCTTTCCCCCCTCTCCCTCCCTCTCCCTCCCTTTTCTCCCTCTCCCATCTTCCTCCTTTATCTCCCTCCCTCCCTTTCTCTCTCTCTCGCCTTTTCTCCCTCTCTACCCCACTCCCTCCCTTTCTCTTGTTCTCCCTCCCTCTCCCTTTCTTTCTCTCTCCCTTTTTCCCTCCCTCCCTCTCCCTCTCCTTTCTCTCTCCCTCCCTCTCCCTTTCCCCCCTCTCTCTCCCCTCTCCCTCCCTTTCTCTTGCTCTCCCTCCTTCTCTCTCTCCCTTTCCACCCCACTCTCCGTCCTCCCCCTCTCCAGCCCTCTCTCCCTTTCCCCCTCTCTTACTCCCTCTCTCCCTCCCTTTCTCTCTCTCCTTCCCTCCCTCTCTCCCTCTCCCTCTCTCTCTCTCCCCTCTCTCCTCTCTCTCTCTCTCTCCCTGTCAACTCCCCCCCCACACACAGGCATTTGAATTCTGCAAGGCTCCAATTTTAACTCATCTTGAACTCAGCCCCACTGGAAAAAAATAAAACCAGAGAGACTTCAGAGGCAATACAAATCAGACCGAGTAGCAAATCTGTACACAGGGGTGGGGGAGTGGATGGATTCTACCTAGGCTTATTCTCAACCAAGCTGTGTGCAGTGAATTCTTCTGAGGCACAGAGGTATGTGTGTGTGTGTGTGTGTGTGTGTGTGTGTAGGGAGGCTTCTAATCCCTTTGATGCAACAAGGTCAAAACCCCAAGAGACCTTCCTACAGCACCAGCCCAAGCAAATTGGCCAGGACTTCTCCCCCTCCCTCAAACCCATCTAAAACGCTGTCCGATCCGAGCACAGTTACCATGTGGTGCGGTCAATGAGTTTTATTCCCCCGGGTTGATTCCCACAGAAGGGCCGTGTTGTAAAATGGATAGGAAATGGAGCTGGGAGGAAAGAGATGTACTTCAAAAGCAGGCAAACTCAAGAATTTAACCTTCTCTCCATCCCTCTCATCAGAAATGAATCCTCCTGCCTTCAGACAGGCATCCTTCAAGCTAAATGGCTAGGAAGACCCCCGCAGCCTAAACAGACTCAGTGGAGCCCAAGGAATAAGACAAGTCAAGCCTATTCCATTCTCAATCTTGCAGCTATTCGAAGGCCGGCCTCACCCACCTAAAGGAATGGACTTATTAAGGGTGAAAAGAGGATTAAAACCATGCGCTGAACTCCAGACCTGAGAGTTCTCTGATCTCCAGGTATAACCTGGAAAAGGTACTCAGGTTTTAAAGGTGCAATTATTACGGGCTCCCTCGCCCCCCCCAAAAGCAGCCCAAATAAGAGAAAAGGTAAAAGATTTCTAAGCAAAGTTTAGAATGGTCTTTTCTACCAAAAAGGAATGACAGATTGCAGCTGCCTTGGAGGGGCAGAGAAGGAAGGAAGGAAGGAAGCGTTAGAAGGAGGTAGAATCAGAGAAACCTAGAATCACAAGGCTGGGAGGGACCTTGGGAGGTCTTCTAGTCCAACCCCTGTTCACGCAGGAGAACTTGGTGTGCACTGCAGGCAAATGGCGTTCCGATCTTTTCTTCGAAGACCTCCAGGGATGGAGCGAACCCACCACTCCAGGAGGCCAAACGAGCTCCACCGAGTAGTCATTCTCACGGTTAGCCAATTTCTCCCCTGTTCTAGTTGGATCTACTCTTTAAGGAGCTTCCAACCCGTAACTTCATGGTCCTGCCCATTGTTGCTTTGGAGAATAAGTCAATCTCTTCTCTGATTGTGACAGCCCCACAAGTAACCGGGAGACAGCTGTCATGTCACACACACACATACACACAGAGCAGTCCTTCTCTGTTAGACTTAACATACCACAATGATTTAGCCTCCAGATCTCTGATCATCTTTTTTAGGTGGGTGGCGTGGATTAGAGCCACTGGGGGGGGGGAATAATAATAACAGTTCACTTCTTTTCTATTCCCTTATCCATCCCACCCACCCAAACTCTTTCTCGGTGTAGCAGCGCAGCAACAGCACAAGGCTGCATCCCCCCCTCTTCCCATGTGTTCTGTCTGCGGTGCACGTAGGGGGAGGGAAATAAAAAAAATAAAATAAGATAGAGCTGGGAAGGAAGGAAGGGGGGGGCAGAACCCTAAGAGGTAAATGCTCCGCGAACCAAATGCTATTTTTAAGTACGGCTTGGCATTTTCCAATGTGCCCCAGAAGAACCCAAGTGGGCAGGAAAAAAATTTTTGCACTCCTACACACAGAACAGTTTTTAAATACACACACACACACACAGAGAGAGAGAGACACATTTGGCTGCTGCAGCAGCACGGATTCGATGCATCCAGACAAGGCAGGGATTATTTTCATCATCCACCTGCACTCTCACCCCCCCCCCCCACTCCCTAAGTTTTGGCTGGACACCCCATGCCAGCTTGGGGCTGGGAGGTGGGGGGGAGATCACCCCATGAATGCTTCATCTTATTTGTCTGGCACATCGGGTTCTCTCCCCCCCTCCCCCTCTCTCCGGAGAGCTGGGTTTTTCAGCCAAAAATAATTTAAAAAAAAAAAAAAAAGCCCAGGCAAAAAAAAAAAAAGAGCTGCAAATACAAAATGTATTTGCAGAACCTTGGACAGCTCCCGGACTCGGGTTCGAAAGCGACGCCCCTCAGCTCGGTTTAAATTCCCAAAAAGTTTCCAAGGGAAAAGTGGGGGATGGTGATGATCGATGGGGCTTGCAAAGCAGCAGTCCACCGGACACGTTTTTATTTTATTTTTTTCCCCTCGTGGGAAAAATCCCACGGAAGTTTTGTTCTGGGGCAAGTGATCCCCTCCTTTGCAACCCAGCATTACTGCATGCCACGTAATTTGTATTTTGAGGCATGCCGATTAGTCTGCATTCATCAAAGCGGCAATCAAATATATTCTCTCTATTATTATTATTATTATTATTATTATTATTATTATATTATTATTATTATATTATTAATTATTATTATTATTATTATATTATTATTATTATTATTATTATTATGTTTCAAAGCTTAGCTACGAACTCCCCAACTTCAGCCGAAAACCATCCCGATCCGCATTACATCCCAGCGCATTCCTGCCTTCCAACCTAACACCCCCCCCCCCCCCATCCAACCTTTCCGGTTCATTTTATTGTCGGATCGATTCCCCTGTTCGAGTAGTCTCAGTTCTAACCGCGAGCAAGTAACTCAGTTATTTGCAGCCGAGTTAGGGAGGGAAAGAGGGAGAGGCAGTTGGATGGGGAGTTTGAGCTGACAGCAACAAACCCCCCCCACCTCCCCCAAGCTTTTACCCAATACTTCACATGTGGATGAGGATGAGGATGGTGGAGATGAAGATCACGCGAGTCAGGGAAGGGGGGATAGGGGGAGGGGGAGAGAGAGAGAGAGAGAGAGAAAGGCCCGCTTCTCACCTATGCTGATGGTGTTGGGGAAGCGGCGAGCGAGGGGTCCAGGAGCCCCAGCAGCAGGAGGAAGAAGAAGACCGTCGGAGCCGCGGGTTGCCCCATGGTGGGTACCGGTCGTTATGCGAGTCGGCTGCTGGCCCGTTGCGCGACTGGCTACCACCACCCAACTAGCCGGGCCGGCATCGGCGCGCAACCGCGGGGCTCCTGCTGCTGCTGCTGCTTTGCTTGCTGGAAAGAAGGTGGGGCGCCTCCGGGATGCCCCCCCCCCCAACAACCCCCCCGCGTTTCTTACGCCCCTCCTTCGCTTTATCACTGGCCAGCCCAGCCCGGCGAGGGATCCGCTGAGTCCGCCCGGCGAGGGTGGCTTCTCGTTCTCTCGCCCTTCCCGCGTGGAAGGATTGGATGGATGGATGAAGGAAGGAAGGAAGGCAGAGAAGGAAGGAAGGCAGAGAAGGAAGGATGGATGGAAGGAAGGAAGGCAGAGAAGGGAGGAAGGAAAGAAGGATGGATGGAAAGGAAGGAGGGAAGGAAGGAAGGAAGGAAGGAAGGAGGAGGCGCGCTGGCCCGCCCCCCCTCCCTTCCCCGCCCTCCTCCTCCCTCCCTCCCCTCCCTCCCTCCGCCTGGCTGCCTGCCCACCCGCGGATCGGGTCACGCGGGGAAGCTCCGGGTCGGGCTGAAACTTCTATTCGCCGCCGCCGGCCGCTTCGTTCCTTGGCGCAGAACTGCAGCGCGGAGCCACGGGCTGGCTGGGGCTGGGGGGCGCCGCGGCGGAGGAGGCAGCCGAGCGAAGAGCTGCAATGGTGGGGCGGGGGGGGGAGACGCGGCCAGGCAGCCAGCCGCGGGGCTCACGTGGATCTCGCTTTAAAGCTGCGGTCGCCGCTGGCTTCGGGCACCCAGCGCCATCCCCGCCTAAAAGCCTGCTCGGGGAAAGGAGAGGAGGAGGAGCGGAGGAGGAGGAGGAGGAGAGGAGAGGAGGTGGGGGGAAAGAGTGGGGACGGCAAGTGAGGGTTGGGTGGATTTCCGCGTCGTCTTCGGCTCGGCTTTACTTAGACGACAGGTTGGGTTCCCACGACACGCGAAACCCCTTTGCAGAACGGGTTGTGTGAAGCCGAGCAGGGCCAGAGAGAAGGTGGGAGGAAGAAGGTCGCTGCTTCCAATGGTTATCCTGCAGAGGAAAGGGAGGGAAGGAAGGAAGGAAGGAAGGAAGGAAAGGAGGGAGGGAGGGAGGGAGGGAGGAAAGGAAGGAAGAGAGGGAGGGAGGGAGGAGGGAAGGGAGGGAGGAAAGAAGGAAGGGAGGGAGGGAGGGAGGAAGGAAAGAAAGAAAGGAGGAAGGAAAGAAGGAGATGGAGGAAGGGAGGAAGAAGGAAGGAAGGAAAGAAGGAAGGAAGAAAGGAAGGAAAGAAAGAAAAAAGAAAGAAGGGGAAGGAAAGAAAGAAAAAAGGAAGGAAGGAAAGGAGGAAGGAAGGAAGAAAGGAAAAGAAAGAAAGAAAAAGAAAGAAGGGGAAGGAAGGAAGGAAAGAAGAAAGGAAGGAAGGAAAGAAGGAAGGAAGGAAGGAAAGAAAGAAAGAAGGGAGGAGGGAGGAAAGAAGAGGGAGGGAGGAGGGAGAGGGAGGAAGGACAGAAAGAAAGAAAGAAAGAAAGAAAGAAGAAAGAAAAAAAAAGGAAGAAGAGGAAGGAAGGAAGGAAAGGAGGAAGGAAGGAAAGAAGAAAGAAGGGAGGGAGGGAGGAAGGAAAGAAGAGAGGGAGGGTGGGAGGGAGGAGGGAAGGAAGGAAAGAAAGAAAGAAAGAAAGAAAAAGAAAGAAGGGGAAGGAAGGAAGGAAGGAAAGGAGGAAGGAAGGAAAGGAGGAAGGAAGGAAGGAAGGAAGGAAGGAAAGGAGGAAGGAAGGAAGGAAGGAAGGAAGGAAGGAAGAAGGAAGGAAGAAGAAAGGCTCCCGAGCCCTTGTCCTCCCGGGAGTGTTAATTTCCAAGCAGGTTGGTCCAGGGGAAAGCGGAACCCCTTCGTGCTTTGTCCAGGGAGGGACCTGCAGCAGATGGCAGCACAGATTCAACTTTCTCTGCTCCCAGTCAAGTTGAGCAACGTTGAGTTGGCAAGCACCGGGATGGAAGACCACCAGAAAAGGTTGCGGCTGCAAGCCAACCCAACGTGAAAAAAAACCATCTTGGGAAAAACCCAAAAATGTTTTTTTTTTTTTTTTTCAAGAGACAACTGGACTTTCTGGGTTTTTTTTTTTCCTTTGAAGACGTTTCGCTTCTCATCCCAGAAGCTTCTTCAGCTCTGAGAAGAAAAACCAGAAAGTCCAGTCGCCTCTTGAAAAAAAGCACCTTTGGGACAACCAAGATCTGGAGGACTGAGAATCTCTATAGACACTCAAGAATTTAGTAAGTGCGCATGGCTGCACCAATAAGATCAGGTGAAACAGAAAGTCCTGGAAGGAAAACATTTACTTATAAGTTTATTTATTTATTTATTTATTTATTTATTTATTTATTTATTTATTTATTTATTTATTTATTTATCATATTTGTATACCGCCCTACTCCCGGAGGACTCAGGGTGGTGAACAGCCAAGATAAAAATACAAAGAACATACAAAAGTTAAAAACTATTAAAAATAGATTAAATAATTTGGGCTCAAAAAACAAATTTAAGACATCCAATTTATCTAAAAACATTTTAAACCCAATTTAAAAGAGGAGAGTTAGGCCAGACCAGCCTGTTGGAATAAAAACGTTTTTAGGGCGCGGCGGAATATGCGTAAGTCTTGGATCCTCCTTGTATCTCCGGAGGGAGCTCGTTCCAGATGGCAGGTGCCCCCACAGAGAAGGCTCTCCCCCTGGGGCCGCCAGTCGACATTGTTTGGCCGACGGCACCCTGAGGAGCCCTCTCTATGGAGCGAACTGGTCGGTGAGAGGCTACTGGTGGCAGAAGGCGGTCTCGTAAGTACCCTGGTCCTGAGCCATGGAGCGCTCTAAAGGTGGTAACCAAAAACCTTGAAGCGCATCCAGAAGACCACCGGGAGCCAGTGCAGCTCGCGCAGGAGGGGGGTCACATGGGAGCGCCACGTCGCTCCCATCACCACCCACGCGGCCGCATTCTGGACCAGTTGGAGCCTCCGGGTGCTCCTCAAGGGGAGCCCCATGTAGAGAGCATTGCAATAGTCCAGGCGTGAGGTGACAAGGGCGTGAGTGACCGTGCGTAACGAGTCCCGATCCAGAAAGGGACGCAACTGGCGAATCAGGCGAACCTGATAAAAAGTCCTCCTGGCCACGAGATAAGATAAGTTGCTTATCTCCTGAAGCTGAAGAAGCTCCTTGGATGAGAAGCCAAACGTCTTCAAAGAGAAACCAGAAAGTCCAGTCGCCTCTTGAAAAAGCTCCTTTGGGACAACCAGGACCTGGATGGACTGAGAATCTCCATAGACATCTTGGAAAAAGCGACGTCAAAAGAACTGAGGGGGCGCTATTACTTCCTGGAAAGGGGTGGGTGGGTCCTTTGCCTCCTGGCATTTTAGCCTGGGAAGATGGCAACCCCACCTAGAGTTCTTCACCTGCCATCAGAAAGCTAAGCAGGATCCTGGAGGCTTCGTCTTTGGAGCGAGGCCATCAGGAACGCGTTGGCTGTGGGCTAGATTGCAGTGTGAAAAGCATCTTGAAAGGCAGCAGGGAGCAAATCAATTTCAAATGGTTTAATTTAAAACAAAAAACAAACCACCTACAGGGGAGTTGAGTTCTACAACTCAAGGTTAACTTTATTGTTTTGAAGAATTAAAGCCAGGTAAGCATTTCACCTGAGGGCTTTTGATGTAGGTGCTCTGTGAGCTGAGTTAGTCTCTTGCAGATGTTTCATTACCCAATTAGGTAAGATCATCAGTAGTAAACTCTGTTCCTTACCAGTCCTGATGATGTTACACCTGGTTGGGGTAATGAAACATCTGCAAGAAAAGAAGAAGCGAAGAGAGCACCAAAAAATAATTTTTCTATGTTTGCATTATTTTTGCTGTAAGCCGCCCAGAGTCCCTTGGGAGTTGGGCGGCATAGAAATGCGATAAATTCAATTAAATTAAATTTCAACCCTGAGCTACAGATATTCTCCTTTATGGGTTTTTTGATGTCTTCGATGGGACTTTTTGTCCAGGATCTTCCAAATATAGTTGCTCTGGGAACCCCATCCCTCCCCACCACAAAAGAGCTAAAAATGCAAAATGAAAAGATCCAAGCAAGAGAAAAGATCCAAAGAAATCGCTTCGTCTTTACAGCAGTTTTAAGTACAATGATAAATTTACTCCTTGCTCCACGGTGACAACATAACTCTATTTTTTCCCCATTATCTGTTCTTTCTAATCATGAAAACCACAAATCATAAGTTCGTTTTGGTTTCTGTTTCATGCAAAAAGTCTACAAGGGGTTCCCAGTCAGTAATAAAGCAGAGCTAACGTCTTTTCTCTGATCGAAGAAGTCAATTTAGCTATCTCACCAAATACCTCCATCTTTGGCAGGGGTAAAATCCAATTTTTTTTACTACCGGTTCTGTCGGCGTTACTTGGTGGCGTGGTGTGGCTTGGTGGGCGTGGCAGGGGAAGGATACTGCAAAATCCCCATTCCCTCCTCACTCCTCACTCACTCACTCAGGGTTCCAAGTAACACCCCCAATGAAAGAAAACTCCAAGACTTGAAATTCCTCAAAATTCCATTTTATTGGAATTCCATTTTATTATTTATTTTATTATTGGCACATCTGGGAAAACCCGAATCTGAAAGTTTCCAGGTTTTCCCCACCCAAAGAAAAGGCCAAGTTCCCTGCCCAACACCTACATGTCTATCCAAGCACCGTCCCAACTTGAGATGCCTCCCAGTTCCAGCCTTCCAGGTGCAGGGCAAGATGTCCTTGACTCTCTGGGAAAGGAATGTTATTATGACTATATATCACACTTGCTCCATACAATCCCCCCTCCCAGTTTCCCACAGTAGTAAATGTGGCAGGTCTGAAGGCCTAATACAAAAGATGGCTTCCAGGCCTGACATACGGTCAAAGAACCATAGACTAAATGCTGGGTGTCCGTGTATTGGCCCTGTAGAGAATCAAGAGAAGAGAAATATTAGGATATCAGCTTTTTCACCCTAGATCAGAGGTGAGATCCAGCAGGTTCTGACCGGTTCTGGAGAACCGGTAGCGGAAATTTTGAGTAGTTTGGAGAACCGGCACCTCTGGCTGTCCCAGAGTGGGATGGAAATGGGGATTTTGCAGTATCCTTCCCCTGGAGTGGGGTGCGAATGGAGATTTTGCAGTATCCTTTCCCTGGAGTGGGGTGGGAATGGAGATTTTGCAGTATCCTTCCCCTGCCACGCCCACCAAGCCACTCCCACCAAGCCATGCCCACAGAACATGTAGTAAAAAAAAAAAATTGAATTTCACCACTGCCCTAGATGAGCTGGTCGAAAATTACTTACTTCTTTTCCCGCTTCTCTTTCTGTACTTGGAACAGAGAGGTGGACATTGGCACGAAGCTTTGTAGATGAATCTTCTGTCTAGCACTGAAATACTCACAAATAGCACACCAGCAGAGACTCCCAACTGACTGACATACGTAGACAAGGATGTCCATGGCACTTGGCCCAAGGATAAGATCAAAAATAAGATTTAAAATATAAAAGGCAGTTGAGGACACGCGGGGAGGGGGGGGGAGGGAGGCTTCCTGATAGACCATCCAGATGTTAAGAAGTTGCTCCTTTAGAAGTGTTGTCCGCTGCTTTGAAGGAACATCTGGGCAGTAGAATGGAGCACCTAATTAGAGTCAGAGTTGCCTTAAGCTTCTCCGTATATTTTCAATCTTCTAGCACATAAACTGTTGTTGCATTTGCCTCTGAATCCTAAAAAGACTTCTTGGTGCTGCTCAAAAGAACTGGTTGCAAAGAAAGCCACCTTTGAAATTTTGAGAGCATCTAGAGAAGATTCATGTATAACATGGCTTTTGTGAGACAATTGCCTTTTACTGAATATCTGATGCCTGCCTGCCTTCCTTCTTCCCTCCCCCTTCCTTTTTCCCTCCCTCCCTCCTCCCTTCCTCCCTCTCTCTCCTCCCTCCCTCCCTCCTTCCTTCCTTCCTCCCTCTCCTCCCTCCTTCCCTCCTTCCCTCCCTTCCTTTCTTCCCTCCATCCCTCTCTCCTTCCTTCCTTCCTCCCTCCCTCTCCTCCCTCCCTCCTTCCTTTCTTCCCTCCCTCCCTCCTTCCTCCCTCCCTCCCTCCCTCTCCTCTCTCTCTCCCTCCTTCCTTAACTCCCTCCCCCTTCCTTTCTTCTCTCCCTCCCTCCTTCTTTTCTTCCTCCCTCCTTCCCTCCCTTTCTTCCTTTCTTCCCTCCCTTCTTCCCTCCCTCCTTCCTTCCTTCCTTCCTTCCTTCCTCTGGAAAAGAAAATTTGACTTTGATATCTGCTCCATGTTCACCTACTCGCTAGCATTTCAGGGACAGAAATTAGAGATTCTCATAATTATACCAGTCTCGCAATCAACGAAAGCCAAGGCTATTCTTGTTAGAAACTCTTTACTATAGGAAAGGACCCCAAGAAAGATATATATATAAACTTGTAATCCACATCAGGTGCTCCGTTATCTTTATGTTTCTGTTTTCACAACTTGTTTGATTGCTGGGTTTGTCAAATGACATGCTGAACCGTAAATTAAGCTCTCCGGGTTAATGCACCCAGTACATTAACTAGGCTAAAATGCAATCTATTAGTTTCCATTATAACAATCCAACATATCCTCTTCTTATTTCTGCTCTTGAGTGGGTCAAGACTTGCTCTAGTTTTTATACACACACACACACACACACACACACACACACACACAACACTATTGAAAGTTTTAAAAACAAGGATAGAAATAAATACAAAGTAAAACAGAGTAAGACAGAGGGAAAAAAGGAAGGAATAAAAGGAGAAAGCTTAAGGGCCAATAGAAAAGAAAAAAAAAAGAGAAGAAAAAATAAAGAGTCTGGCTAATGGCGAATCCAAGAGTCATCGTTTTCCTTTATTTCTCCTTAAAAACCATCCGCAGCCAGCCGATGTATCTTACTGCCTTTTAAAATTATTATTATTATTATTTGAAAGAGCCCTTCATCTAATCAGAAATGTGCTTTTATGAGGTTATTTCCTCATAAAGTGGAAAGGAGACAATTAACTGAACTTTATGCTAATGCCAGCCGTTTGATTAGCCAGAACTTGATTAATTCCAAGGAAGGCCACGCTTTGCAGCAGGCATGATGGGAGCAATGATAATAAGCAAGATGAAAGGGAATTAAGGAGAAAGAACAATGTGAACGGAGGGAGCAAAATTAGTTAACAGGAAGAAGGAACATTTATCTGACTTAGGGATCCAGCTTGAACATACTACTGATCACAATCTCTCTCCCTCCCTCTCTCTTCCCCTCTCCCCCCCTCTTTCTCTGGGTTTCTTTCTCTCTCTCTCCTTCTCTCTCTCTCTCTCTCTTTCTGTCTCTTCCTCTCTCTCACTCACTCTCACTCACTCTTTCTCTATCTCTTTCTCTGTGTCTCTTTCTCTCTGTGTGTCTTTCTCTCTCTCTCTCTTTCTGTGTCTCTCTCTCTGTGTCTCTTTCTCTGTCTCTGTCTCTCTCTGTGTGTGTGTGTGTGTGTGTCTCTGTCTCTCTGTCTTTCTCTTTCTTTCTCTTTCTCTCTGTGTCTGTGTCTGTCTCTCTTCTCTCTCTCTCTCTGTTCGTCTCTTTCTCTTTCTCTCTCGCTCTCTTTCTGTCTCTTCCTCTCTCTCTCTCACTCTCACTCACTCTCTTTCTCTGTCTTTCTCTCTGTCTCTGTGTCTCTTTCTCTCTGTGTCTCTTTCTCTCTCTCTCTTTCTCTCTGTGTCTCTGTCTCTCTCTGTGTGTGTCTCTTTCTCTCTCTCTCTCTGTCTCTCTGTCTTTCTCTTTCTTTCTCTCTTTCTCTGTGTCTGTGTCTGTCTCTCTTCTCTCTCTCTCTTCGTCTCTTTCTCTCTTACTCTCTCTTTCTCTCTTTCTCTCTGTGTCTCTTTCTCTCTTTCTCTCTCTTTCTCTCTGTGTCTCTTTCTCTCTTTCTCTGTTTCTCTGTCTGTCTCTCTTTCTCTGTGTGTCTCTTTCTCTCTTTCTCTGTCTCTCTCTCTCTGTGTGTGTGTATCTCTCCTCCTTCCCCCCATTGTGTTTGTGTTTCTGGGTGTGTATGTGTCTTTGTACGTTTTGGAAGATGTTGCTAGAAAAGCAACTTGATTTTGTAACCTTTCCAACTGGATTCTTCCTATGAGCTACTCATGAAAGGGAGAGGAGAAGGGAGTTTGGGAAGATGTTTAGAATGGGCTTTTAGCTTCCGAGGCACATAAAAATATAGATATATAGTCTCTCTCTCTCTCTTTCTCTCTCTCTCTCTCTCTCCCTCCCTCTCCCTCTCTTCCTTCCTTCCTTCCTTCTTCTTTCCTCTTTCTCTTTCTTTCTGTCTCTGTCTCTTTCTCCTTCTTCCCCCTGTTAAAAGACGACGACGATGATGACTATATGTTTTATGGTGCAAGTACCGTAGTCTGTTTTAGTTTGGCAAGATTTATGTCTATAGGTAAGGAATCATAGAGGAAACTGCATAGATGAATAATGTGTCTTTCTTGGTTTCTGGAGCCTGGCATGAAAAAACTGGACAATGAGCATCTAAGGGATATCCTTTATTCTCCTTCCAATGCAAGTAGTCCTCAACTTACAACAGTTCGTTTAGTGACCATTCAAAGTTGCCCCGGCACTCAAAAAAGTGACACGACCAATTTTCATACTTATAAGCGTTGCAGCCTCTCTTGGTCACGTGATCAAAACTCAGATGCTTGGCAACTGGCATGTACTTATGACGGTTGCAGTCTCCCCGGGATCATGTGATCCACTTTTGAGGCTTTCTGACAAGCAATGGAGATATCAGACTCACTCAAACAACCGTGTTTGTAACTTAACAACTGCAAGAATTCACTTAACCGTAGTAAGAAAGGTTGTAAATTTGGGGAAAACTCAATAAATGTCTCACTGAACGACAGAAAATTGGACTCAATTGTAGTCATAAATCGAGGACTATATGTATTCCCACCAGTAATATTACCTGTAAGGCTAACTCGTACCTCTTGCAAACCTCTTGCAAAATATATAGGTAAAATAATAGTTATACAGGATGTGATACATTTATGTAAAATGTAGAATATAATTTTAGTACATGCCGAAAAGAATTGGGGGGGGGGGTAAGCTAAGCATGAAAATCCCCAAATAGAAATGAGGTATAAATTTATGAGTTTAATTGTTCAAACTGCCAACATAGGATAAGTGATGAAAAGTCAATTAGGGTTTTAATTAGAGCTACTATAATCACATATATTAACTAATTAACTGTGACATTAATTCTAACCTGTCTCCCATTTAATTGGCATTTTATGGATACTAATTCGAAAACTTGTTATATTTATTTATTTTTTCATAAAGAAGAGAATATTTCCCACCTCCTACTTTCATAGGAAAAACGGAAGGAAAGGTGAACAAAAGACTTCGGCGGTTTATGGAAATGCTACAATAACGAAACACGGAGCTGATTTCTCTATGATTTCTCCTGCTATACTACAAACAAAAGATGTTGAGACCTTGGAAAAGGTTCAGGGAAGAGCAACTAAGATGATCAAAGGCCTGGAGACTAAACCATCTGAAGGTCCCTCCTGAGCCTCTTTTTCCACCTACAGTTAGTCCTCGGCATACGACCACAATTGGGCTCAGAATTTATGTTGCTAAGGGTTCTGACCCAGCTCCCCAAACATGACAAACCCTCTGAAGTGAACTCAAAGATTCCTTTAATTAGGAGTGCTGGCAGCCCTGGCAAAAAGTTTCTTCCGTCCCAAGGACTGGCCCATAGATTTCCACTGCTCTCCTCTCCTCTGCTTTCTAGGCATCGGTGCGTCAGGCACTGGACCCAGCTGTTCCTCCTCTTCCTCATCAGCCACCTCCAGATCTGGGGGCTGTTGACTCTGGATATGAGGGCTGATGGACGGCCCAGACTTTGCCCCCCCCTCTCTCTCTCTCTCTCTCTCTCCCCCTCTCTCTCTCTCCCTCCCTCTCTCTCCCTCTCTCCCTCCCTCCCTCTCTCTCTCTCTCTCTGACAGCTCCACTCCCTCTTCCCCCTTGGAGCTCTCAGGCTGCCTTGATGCTGACCCTGACTCCCACACCTCCTCCTCTTCCTCTGATTCGGCTGCTGGAGGGGCCAGCAGTCAACGGGCCACAACACTAAGTGAGAAATCTGTTATGTGAATGTTGACCCATTTTACGATTTCGTGCCACATTTGTTAAAGGAATCACTGCAGGTGTTCAATGAATACCACGGTTGTTTAGTGAATCTGACCTGTCAGAAGATTGCAAAATAAGATCACATGACTTTAGGACATTGCAACCTGTCATAACTACTACGAACCGGTTGTCGAGCACCTGAATGTAAATTGTGTGACCACGAGGATACTGCATGTCAAGTTTCGAGGTCGTCTCAAATAAATTGCATTTCAAACAAAGTCTTTGAAGAAAAACTCCTATTTATTAAGGACGACATTCTAACCAATTCCAAACGAAGCCAACACTGACGTCCAGCCCCAAAACCCTCCCTTTCCATTCCCCACTCCCCTGCACTCATTGGCCATCTTCCAAGTCACTCTACCCCTATCTACTGCTCCACTCAAAGGAATTTCCCCCCTCCCATCCCATCTCCTAGGAGGATATTATCTCCAGGGAAAATAAGTAGGTGAAAAGTCAAACGTCCCTTTCCAGACGCCTTCGCTTCTCCTTCTTATGTCAGCACTAGAGTAAATGCAGGTTGAAGTCCAAAGGTCGTGACTGTGAAAAATGCTCACAAGTTGCTTTTTTCAGTGCCGTTGTAACTTGCGAATGGTCACTAAATGAATGGTGGTAAGTCAAAGACCACCTGTATTATGCAGCAGTGGGCTAGGCTGTCTCTTATCTGAAGCCGTTCCCTAGGTAGCCTCTCTTCACTCTGTCTCCCAAGGCCTTTCTCACATACCATGATGGTAGGCATGCCATCTTAGCCTCAGTTTCCTATAATCAAATCAAGCAACCGTTTTGTTGCTTGTTTGCAATGGGACAACTTCGAAACAATGTCAGTCTCTCCTGGGAATTCCCTTTCTCTGTGGTGTCCTGTTCCTGTGATGTCCAGTCCTTCTTGGCTGTTTCATCTTGTATAATAATTAACTCCAATTGATCTGCTGCGGTGTTTTAGCCAAGTGATCGGGCCTATTCAATTAGACAAAGAAAAAATCCCAGAACTATCTTTGTTCCGTGAACAATGATGTGACCAGGGGAAAGAACGAAGGGATGCAAAATAATGAGATTGCTAGATGGGATTTCTTTTGGTGCTGCAAATTTGGGACAGAGTCTCTGGCTTAGCACATGGGGAGCTTTGTCGTTCGTGGCGAGGGTTCCCGAGTTTTGAAAGGGAAAGGCTGCAATCCTTAATTAGGTACGCTTCTGGATTACAGCAATAAAGCTTTAGTTAAAGCCGGAAGTACGATTTAAAACCTGCCCATTGCTGGAAAATCCAGGTAGAGGCAGAAGGATGGACATTCCAGGTTGCCGGAGGGAGCAGGTTTATTTCACTGGGGGTAAGCTTCAACAACCCAACAGGAGAATGGATAAACCATATGTTAATCCTGAATCCTAAAATCCTAAAATAAAAGAAAGAAAGATAGAAAGAAGAAGAAGTCTGGAAAAGATTTCCATGTTCTCAGATCCGGCATCAAAAGAAAGAAGGATAATGGTTTCATTGTTAAACACGGGGAACCAAACACAGAGAGCTAAGAATAGAATAGAATAGAAATAGAATAGAATAGAATAGAGTAGAGTAGAGTAGAATAGAATAGGAGTAGAGTAGAGTAGAGTAGAGTAGAGTAGAATAGAATAGAATAGAATAGAATAGAATAGAATAGAATAGAATAGAATAGGACTAGAGTAGAGTAGAGTAGAGTGGAATAGAATAGAATAGAATAGAATAGAATAGAATAGAATAGAATAGAATAGAATAGAATAGGAGTGGAGTAGAGTAGAGTAGAGTAGAGTAGAGTAGAGTAGAGTAGAGTAGAGTAGAGTAGAGTAGAGTAGAGTGGAGTAGCAATAGCACTTAGACTTATATACCACTCCATAGTGCTTTTACAGCCCTCTTTAAGCAGTTTACAGAGTCAGCATATCATCCCCCAACAATCTGGGTCCTCATTTTATCCACCTTAGAAGGATGGAAGGCTGAGTCAACCTTGAGCCGGTGAGATTTGAACTGCTGAACTGCAGCTAGCAGTCAGATGAAGTAGCCTGCACTACTGCACTCTAACCACTGCGCCACCTTGGCTCTTGAGAATAGAATAGAATAGAAGAGAAGAGAAGAGAATAGAATAGAAGAGAAGAGAAGAGAAGAGAAGAGAAGAGAAGAGAAGAGAAGAGAAGAGAAGAGAAGAGAATTATTTATAGACCAAGTGTGATTAGACACACAAGGAATTGTCTTTGGTGCATAAGCTCTCAGTGTACATAAAAGATATAAGTGATAGATCATGATCATAGTCATCATAAATACATTTATCATGAATCATTAGATACAACGCTTAGTGATAGTCATAGGATATTAAATAAGCAATCAAAATCATACTAGGAAACTAAATAAAAATATAAATCGTAAAGATACAAGCAACAAGGTTATAGTTATCAGTAGGAAGGAGATAGGTAATAGGAAGGATGAGAAGAATAGTAGTAATACAGTCTTAGTAAATAGTTTGACAGTGTTGTGGGAATTAGTTGTTTAGCTGAGGGATGGCATGCGGGGAAAAACCTGTCCTTGTGTCTGGTTGTTCTGGTGTGCAATGCTCTATAACGTGGTTTTGAGGGTAGAACAGGGGTGGGCTCTACTTACCTTTACTACCGGTTCGCACCACTTGCTTTGCTCGGATGCGCGCATGCTCTTCTGCATGTGCAGAAGCATTTTGATGACATCGGGGTCAGTAGGCGAACCCTCCCGCCGGTTTTACTACCAGTTCGACAGAACCGGTACGAACCGGGGGCAACCCACTACTGGGTTAGAAGTTGAAACAATTTACGTCCAGGATGTGAGGGGTCTGTAGATATTTTCACAGCCTCCTGGCCAGCTTTCTCTCTTTTGGCGAGATGCTCATTTCTGCTAGGCTTCCTACCCTCCCTTCTGCCCTTCCTGAATCGAAAAATGCCTTTCATTTTATTTTTATTTTATTTAATGTCAAAAGGAAGCCGAGGGACTGTCAAGCCAATTGCAAACTTTGGAATTAGACAACACCGGGCATTCTTAGATAACAAAAGAGTGGGTGGTTACAGTTCAGTGCTTTGGCTGGAAGGGCGCCCAGCTGCCAGGCTAAAAGGAAAAAGGTAAATGAAGGGTAAAGATTTGACGAGAACATCTGGGGGAACTAAATTTTTCAAATTATGGTTTGTTAAAGGTATAGCCCTAGGTGCTAGATAAAGTTTGCATAGTGCAAGATGGAAACAATTAAGTTCATTGTAGCCCAGGGGTGGGATTCAAAAATTTTAGCAGCCAGTTCTCTGCCTGGTTGCTAGGTGGGCATGGCCATTTTGGGCGTGGCCTATTCGGCCTCCTGCACCACAGCGAGGGGGAGGGGCTTTTTGCCCTCCCCAAGCTCTGGGGGCTTTCCTTGAGCCTCTGCGAGGGCGAAAACAGCTGCCCCCAGGCTCCGAAGGCTCTCTGGAGGCCAGAAATGGGCCCATTTCCAGACTTCCAGAAGGCCCGTTTTTTGCCCTCCCCAGGCTCCGGAGGCTTTCCTTGAGCCTCCGGGAGGGTGAAAACAGCCTCCCCCGGGCTCCAGAGGTCCTCAAGAGGCCCTCCGTAGGCTAGAAATGAGCTCATTTCCAGATTTCCAGAACTTCCGGGAGGCGTGTTTTTTACCCTTGTGGGCACTGCACTTACCTGGTATCCAAAACAGGCTGCGTGGAGACTCCTGGGAGGGGTGGTGTGGTGTGGGCGGGGCCAGCCAGTCCTTGCAACTACTGGTTCGGCGAACCAGATGTAAAATTAGCATCCGGTTAACCCGAACTGGTCTGAACCGGCTGAATCCCACCCCTTGTCGTAGCCCCGTTAAGACAAAGTACCCACCGAGCGAAGAGGCAGTATCCTCTTTGTAATAAGTTTCAAGCACTGAGCCACAACTTTACAGCTGTTGTTGAAACAGAAATGGACCATTCAGGAATGTGGATTCTTAAAAAAAAGAAGCTGTCCCATGGCAGTTAGGCTGAATTCCTGCTTTTTCTCCTGGGCTTTGGTGGGGTGGTGGAATAAGGTTAGAGAGCATGTCTCTCTAACTAAATACCTTTCACTTCCTTCTGCAAAGAGAGATGATTGATATTTTGTGCCTTCCCCTCGCTCGTTTTTTTTTTCCAGTTTTTTTTTATAGTCTTACAATCCGACAGAGCATATCAAGGGATCCGGTATGTAGAATGCGGCCAGTTGCCTGGCTTTCATTATTTCCAGCATCTTTTTTAAAAAATCTAGCTTTCCTAAAACACCTATCTTTAACTCGTCAAGGTCACCCAAAAGCGCCCAGCAAGGGCAGTGACACACCAACCTTTGTCGTTTGAAGAAAAAAAAAAAGACCAATTGAGGCCAGCAAATCCGAATCTAGAGGTCAAACGTTAAGCTTTCATATAAATATTCGGACATGTCGCTTCAGCAAGATACACTGCACTGCAGAGGCAGCTTAATTGTTCTTACCCAGGCACAAAAAGAAAACACACAATTCTCGTTTGCGCTACCGTATTTTCCGGCGTATAAGATGACTTTTTAACACATGAAAATCTTCTCAAAACAAAGCTGGCTGAGGAATTCTGGGAGTTGAAGTCTACAAGTCTTAAAGTTGCCAAGGTTGGAGACCCCTGTTCTATTGGGTAAGGTTTTTTTCCCCTTTGGGAGCTTTAAAAAAAATAGTTAATTGGTTTTTTTTTTTAGTTGTTCTTTTTTAGACCTAGCCATTTAAAGTTTAGGAAGTTTTAAATTTAGCTTTCATATAAAAATAAAAATAAAATAAAATAATATTTGTGCAGCTTTCTGAGATTTAGTGTGTTTTTGTAGTGTTTCACTCTAACTACACAAACATGCAAAATCTCACAAAGCTGTATGTGGAATTTTGTGTGTGTAAAGTGTGAAAGTTGGGTTTTGGGGCTTTTTGTGGCTGTGTGAGGTTCCTGCTTGTTGCAGGGGCCATTTTGGGTCTAGCACAGCTGCTTTTACATTGTGGGTGAGCCAGTTGATGTTTTTTAATTTTTATTTGGTGTGCGTTGGAAGAGGGGTAGTCTTATACGGTGAGTATAGCCCAAACCCTATATTTTAACAGGAAAATTTGGGGGTCGTCTTATACGCCCAGTCGTCGTATATGCCGGAAAATACGGTAGTTTGGAGACCTTTAGCAAAAGATTTGCAAAAGCTTCCCCCCGCTCCCAGCTACGGAAACTGCTGGGTGAGGCCATCAGAGTCTGCTTTATAGAAGAACAGAGCAGGGAGGGACCTTGGAGGTCTTCTAGTCCAACCATGCCTGCTAAGGCAGAAGACCTTATCCCATTCCAAATGGTTCTCGAATCGCTTCTTAAAAACCTCCAGGGATGAAGCACCTTCAACTTCTGAAGGCAAACCATTCCGCTGATTAGTTGGTCTAACTGTCTGGAAATTCCTCCCTAGTTCTTGGGTGGATCTTTCCTTGATTAGTCTCCATCCGTTGCTTCTTGTCTTGCCTTCAGGTGCTTTGGTGACTAGGTTGACCTCCCCTCTTCTTTTTGTGGCAGCTCCCACAATCCTTGAGATTCTCACAGAATGCAGAATAACAGAGTTGGAAGCAGTGGTGGGTTTCAACATTTTTTATTACTGGTTCTGTGGGCATGGCTTGGTGGGGCGTGGCATTAGTTGGTGGGCATGGTTTGGTGGGCATGGCAGGATACCGTGAAATCTCCATTCCCACACTACTCCAGGGGAAGGTTACTGCAAAATCCCCATTTCCTCCTAGATCAGCTGGAACTTGGAAGGCAGACGATAGATGGGGGTGGGGCCAGTCAGCATTTTTACTACCGGTTCTCCGAACTACTCAAAATTTCCACTACTAGTTCTCCAGAACTGGTTAGAACCTGCTGAAACCCACCTCTGGTATATAGGAGGGGAGAGGAGAGGTGGGAGGAGGGAGGAGAGAGGAGGGAGGAGGGAGGGAGGAAGGAGAAGGGAGAGGGAGAAGAGAAAAGAGAGAAAAGAGAAGAGAATCAGAGAGGGGAAACAACAGGAAATATAATCTCTTTCGAATTAGTTTTGTTCAAAGTTCCCCTTTGGAAACCCAGGCTTGATTTATGCCCAAAGTAGCTTCACTGGAGTTAATGAAGTTACTCCAGGGATGTATTAAGTGAGCTGTGTTTATTCTCTAAGCTCCCTTTATGCTGTAAACCATGCTATGATTAACATTAATCTGACTGAAATATTCGGGCATCCCAATTCCCTGGCTAATTCTATTAAGCACTTTCTAACTCTCTCTCACACTCTCTTCCCTTCCCCAAAACTGCTCTGAAATGTTATCACGGGGTGACAAAAACTTAAGCTTTTTATTGGATTTTTTTTTTCTAAAGCCATGCTTGGATGGCTGCTGGCAGAGAGGAGAGGGAAGGTCTCTTGGCTGAATTATTATTTATTCCGGGTTGCGAAATAGTTTGGGCAACCATTACTCTGCACCCAACCCCACCAGACTCACCAAAGACAACTCTGGCCCTGGAAAGACATGATATTAAACATAATCTTACAAAGAACCGATAGTGCAAAGATGTCACAAGTGAGCTAATGCTTAGGAGAGTGCTACACTACTATCCAATACTTGTGAACGTAGACGCAGTGGTGGGATTAATTTTTTTTTTACTACTGGTTCTGTGGGTGTGGCTTGGTAGGTGTGGCGTGGCTTGGTGGGTGTGGCAGGGGAAGGATACTGCAAAATCTCCATTCCCACCCCACCCCATTAACATGCTTTCCAGCTCCATTCTCCTGCGTAGGGCAACAAAAGAAGACCCAGCCAATCAGCTGGGACTCGATCAGCTGGGACTCAGGAGGCAGCCACTAGATCAGGGATGGGGCCAGCCAGAGATGGTATTTGCCGCTTCTCCGAACTACTCAAAATTTCCGCTACCAGTTCGTCAGAACCGGTCAGAACCGGCTGAATACCACCTCTGACATAGAGGCAACTGGACTTTCTGGTTTTTCTTCAAAGAGCTGAAGAAGCTTCTTGGGTAAGAAGCGAAATGTCTTCAAAGCAAAACCAGAAAGTCCAGTTGCCTCTCGGAAAAAAAAAAAAAAGCAGTTTTGAGACAACCAAGTCCTGGATGACTGAGAATCTCCATAGACAACCTGAAAGTCATTGCAAAATTCTGCATTCGAGCAAGGATGCCCAACCTTAGCAACTTTAAGACTTGTGGACTTCAACTCCTGTAATTTTGCAGCCAACCATACTGTTGGTTTGATCCTGTTGGAAGAAATGTCCTACTGGGTTCAGTTCCAAGGTGGTGGGGGGAGACACTGGATTCATGGAAGTTGCTTGGAACTTGAAACATCCTATTGATGAATAGGATCACATCAGGGGTGAAATGCTCCCGGCTCGGATCAGATCGCTCGATCCAGTAGCGATGGCAGCGGATGGTTCGGAGAACCAGTAGCAAAAATCCCTGCTCCCCCCCCCCACATGCCCAGCTGAGCCACGCAATCATCAGAGGCTTTTTTTTAATTTTTAAAAGCATTTTTTCTACAACCTCTTTGGCCCAAAAAAATGCTTTTAAAAGTAAAGAAAAAAGCCTCTGATGATTGTGCGGCTCAGCTGGGATCGTCAGAGGCTTTTAAAAGAGGTTTTAGAGGTTGTAGGAAAAAATGCTTTTAAAAGCCTCTGACGATCCCAGCTGAGTTGCCTGATTGTCAGAGGCTTTTAAAAGCATGTTTTTTAACAACCTCTTTGGCCGAAGTGGTTGTAGAAAAAAGAAAAAAAGCCTCTGACGATCAGGCAACTCAGCTGGGATCGTCAGAGGCTTTTAAAAGCATTTTTTAGCAACCTCTTCGACGGAAGAGGTGGTAGAAAAAATGCTTTTAAAAGTAAAAAAAAAAAAAAAAGTTGGCCATGCCCACTCAGTCACATTAACCCCCCTCCCAGCCACGCCCACAGAACTGGTAGTAACAAATTTTACATTTCACCACTGGATCACATGGCTTGAGCTCCTGAACAGAAAAAGGGCAGAGATGCTGAGAGCACCTGGGTTTTATGCCCTCTGTTGGGCTTTGAATTTGAGCTTGTATTCTGATTGGTTGTCAGACTCCCATGGGCGCCATGCAGGGGCAACTCTTCTAGTCTGTCCTGAGTCCCAAACTTGGTTGAGCCTTGCTGGGTGATGATGTAATGAAGGGGCTTTGGGCAATTCCTATTATTATGGCTCTGCTAGAAGGAGGTAGATCTTTGTTATGTATAGAATAGACTGGCTCAGGCCTTAATAGCACATTGACAAAGGCTGAGGGAGGCAGGGAGCTGTTTTGTCTTTAAAACATCTTTCTCTCTTTCTCATACAGGGAAATACAATATTCTGCCTTTTTTTTAAATATTTCCTAGAATATTGCATTTTCCTAGGAGAGGGTGGGTGCTAACTTCCTACATTCTCATCTCAAATGCTTCCCGATCAAATCAAAGTAGCTCTCTCTCTCTCTGTGTATATAGGTTTAATTAATGCTTTCCAAAATATGAAAGGCGAAATGCCACATTTACAATTGTTACTGTTTGACCTTTATTTCAGCTACTGAGTAAACATACAGCACTGAAGTTTTTGGGTTCTTGTTTAAATTAAGTAGTCTGTTTGTTGATAGAAAGGTCACTTTTCAAAAAGGCAACGTTTTTTTTTGTTGTTGTTTTTAAAAGAAATCATTTTTTTCCGTCCATCTGATGGAGTTAATTAGGAATGTTCCTGAGACGCGTTACCTCGTTTCGAACGCGCGGTTCAAAAAATTGTTTGTAATTTGAGCGAGGGCGCTTCATTATTAAGGACAAATGTTGGCTCGCCAGACTGCAAAACGTAGTTTTGGGTTAAAAAACGGGTTTGGCAGCAGACAGCAAGCCTGATATGCGAAGAGCAGCAAATTTAATTTTACGGCTGCTGTCTTGCGGAGTTAAAAATCTCTCAATCTGAAGCTTTAAACAACCACGGCAGCCAATTAACACCTCATAACAATTAGGGAGGGGGAAAAAACGTAGTTGAATAAGGACAATTCTGAGCATGCACCAGGCGATAGGACCCTCCGATGAAGCCCGTTCAGGGCAGGAGATGATGATGAGGTAATTTTTTTTGTCAGAAAGTTGGAAAGCTGGAGTAGGAAAAGGAGTGGATCCTGGGGCTTGCCAAGATGTCAAAGGGCTTTGGGATTCAACCGTCACAAGAATAAATAGTGGCATAAATAGTGACATCTTGCGTTGCGTCTGGTTGTAGATTACTAGAAAGAAAGCTTTCCTTAGACTTTCCACTCAGTTCCAAAAACCACAATAAAATCAACACAGGGCTTTTCTCTTTGTTGGAAGAAATAGCCATCTGGTACAGTTCCCATCCAGGAGAAAGACACTGGAACAGGGGTGAAATCTACTTACCTTCCCTACCAGTTCGGAAGTGTGCGCGCCACGCTCGTGCACTTGCTTCGCTCACGTACACGCCATCGTCACGTCTCATTTTTGACCCTCTGCGCATCTGCAGAGGGTCAAAAACGGGTTACTTCTGGGCTAAAACCAGGAAGTAACAATGTCTGGGCAGATGGGCAGAGCCTCGCACTGCTGCTGCTACCGGTTCACTGAACCACGCGCCATCACCGCTACCTGACTGTTTGTCAGGTTTCAATGCTATCTCAAAATAAATGAACTTCCAAACTGCTGATCTTTAAGGAAATTTTCTCTTTATTTGAGCACAGCCATCTGATTCTGACTCTTTTCGTGGTCAGTACTGACCTTTGCCCCCCAATCCCTCCCTTTCCGATCCTCAATTCTCTGCTTCTCATTGGCTATCTTCCAAGTCACTTTCCTGATTCCTTCTTCGTCAGGTCACGGGAATGTCTCCCCCCCTCCCCATCTCCGAGGAGACCGAATTTTCAAAGGGATTTAGCAGGCAAAAGTTCAGGCTTCTCCTCCCTTTTCTATGTCAGTTCTGAGACGCTGGCACCGGCAGGATTTCACTACTGCACTGGAAACATGGAGGCTGATTGGAAAGATGGTTTAATGATGAAGCAGAACCATCAAGCCCATGGTTCCCTGGTACAGCTGTCCACATGGAGTTGAGAGTGAGGGGTTTTTACAGCTTCTCTTGGGCTTTGCACTTGAGCTTCCTGTTCCTGTGCAAGGACATATATTCTATTGGCTGTTGTCAGACTCCCATGAGGCCGTGTAGAGGTTATATAGGGGTCATGGATGGTTCTATAGGCTGTCTGAGGTACGTTTGATTGAAGTTTCTGATGGTAATACAATGCCGATTGGACTTATTATCAGGGGATGTCTTATTTTCGGGGAAACGGTATATATATATATATATATATATATATATATATATATATATATATATATATATATATATATATATATATATATATATATATGTTTGTTTATGTAAGTTTTTCATGGGTATGTATGTGTGTATAGTTAATATTTCGGGTTTCTTCCCGTGTAATTGTGGATATATCCCTAAAAGGGTAGATTACTATACACATATATATAAAAGGGTATATTAACTATACACACACACACACACATATATATATAGAACCGAGTAGATGTGATTCTACTGAGCTGGAGCTACAAAAAAACCTTGGTTACATAGGGAAAACCTGGCTAGAAGAAAAACACACATAAACCCTACGAAGAAGTAAGAAAATTGAATATATATATATATATCTATATATATCTATCTATATCTATCTATATCTATATCTATATCTATATCTATATCTATATCTATATCTATATCTATATCTATATCTATATCTATATCTATATCTATATATATATATATATATAAATTTATGTCATTCCCATTTCATTTCGTCCCTCTTTTGACACCCTTTCGTTAACATTTCTGTTCCGCCATTTCTTTGATATTAGCTTAGAAACTCTTGTCCTGTGGCGAGTTTGCCGTGGTGAGTTATTCCAGGGCGAATTGTCAAAGACCTGAATTTCAGTAGGTCTCACCTATCCCTATACAATCTGAATTTCTCTTCCATTCTGACAGATGAGTAGATATTGTTGGTAAAATATATAATACATTTTGCAGCCAAATGGTAGAAAATAATGCTAGAATAATTTACATTCTGTGTTGAGGATTGCTTTGTCCCCAAAGGGTGCATTTGTCCTTGTTTCCAAGCACTTGTAGTTCAGCCACTTATGCCTAAGACATCATATTGTAACATATGATTCCATTAATGCCAAGCATGAACTGCCATAATGGAGAAGCCTTTTGTTACCTTGGACATTGAAAGAAGCATGAGTACTATTATGTAGTCCTTTCTGCTCCAGAAACATCACATCAAACGTTGTAGCACATCCATTTATATAAACCTTTGATGAGTCAGGCAAAACATTTACTCTGGAATTAGAACTGACACAGATTTCTTTTTTTCCAATGCTGAAAAAAATGGAAAAGGATAATGGTAATGAATCTGTAAAAGGAAATAATTTTCACTGGCAATTTTGCATTTGTTTGTTTGTTTGTTTGTTTGTTTGTTTGTTTGTTTGTGTTGGCAGCAGGGCCAGACTTCATGGTGGTGGCAGGGAGGAAAAGATTGAGGATAAAACTATCCTGGAGACAGAGACAGACAAAAAGAGACAGAGAAAGAGACACACATACACACACACACACAGAGACAGAGAGACATACAGACAAAGAGAGAGACAGAGAGACATTCAGACAGAGAAAGAAAGACAGAAAGAGAGACAGACAGAGAGACAGAGGGAGACAGACAGAGGGAGACAGAGACAGAGAGAGAGACATACAGACAAAGAGAGAGACAGAGAGAGAGACAGAGAGAGAAACAGAGACAGACAGAGAGACATACAGACAGAGAAAGAGAGACAGAGAGACAGACAAAGAAAGAGACAGATAGAGACAGAGAGAGACAGACAGAGAGAAAGACACACACAGAGAGAGAGACAGACAGAGAGAGAGAGACAGAGAGACACACAAAGAGAGAGACAGAGACACACACAGAGAGACAGACAGACAGACAGACACTCAATCCAGCTTTGTTGACACACTTAACAAGGCCCTGTCCATCTAAATCGCTGCTGCCATCTACATTTTTCCTTGAAAAGTGTTAAGTGTAGGCCTCAGCTACTAAAATAAAGAATCCCCTGGAGAATTTCCTCCCCCCCCCCAAAAAAAGGCTATAAAAGCTGAGAATCCAACAGGTGCAGGCCCAAGGTGGATGGGCTTGTATGTGTTTCTTTGTCAGAAAACTTTTATGGAGCGTTTGGATAGAAATGCTATGGATTGGTCGCTGTCCATGGTACCCCAGGAGGACACCAAACCTGAAAAGGCATTATGACTCTCATGAAAGAGAGACTTTGCGTTGGGTGGTTGACCTCTCCAAGGTTAATGAATTCCCAATCAACATTTTAAAAGTCTTTGCTATGTGGAAAATAACTGCTTCTGGGTGATCAGATCTGCCCTTCCTATGGAAGATTTGAGTCCATTAGCAACACTCAGCGGGGATAAAATTGCACTGAATGGGTGAAATGTTATATTGTGACTTCCAGCACTTATGAAATATGTCATTGTGTAGAGCATGACTGGTATCTGACACTTGGTAGAGATTGCTTTCTGATATGGATGCCTCCGCAGCGATGGATTTATGCGTTACTATTTTGTTTCAAACTCCATATCAAAGCTAAAATACCTTGGAAAACTAGGAGAAACTGTCAGAGCCATAATAGTAACATCTCAACTGCACTGAATTTGCCTCCAGAAGTTGTGAATGCTGCAACACTGGATGTTTTTAAGAAGAGATTGGACAACCATTTGTCGGAAATGGTATAGGGTTTCAGAGTAGGGGTTGGACTAGAAGACCTCCAATTTCCCTTCCAACCCTGTTATTCTCTTCTCTTCTCTTCTCTTCTCTTCTCTTCTCTTCTCTTCTCTTCTCTTCTCTTCTCTGCTCTGCTCTGCTCTGCTCTGCTCTGCTCTGCTCTGCTATGCCATGCCATGCCATGCCATGCCATGCCATGCCATGCCATCCCACCACACCCCACCCCACCCCACCCCACCCCACCCCACCCCACCCCACCCTACTCTACTCTACTCTACTCTACTCTACTCTACTCTACTCTACCCTACCCTACCCTACCCTACCCTACCCTACCCTCGAAGTTAGCACTGGCTTTAGAGGTGTTTCCAGATTCTATTCAGTGCAAAATAAATGCAGGTAGTCCTCAGCTTACGACAATTGAGCCCAAGATTTCTGTTACTAGGTGAGATATTTTCAGCTACACCTTTAAGATTAAAATAGGTAGGCCCCTTCCATGCTTGATTTTGACACTCAGAAATTTGTACCATGTTTCTAAACCACTAAAACGCATCTTTTTGTTTCTATTTTTTTTTTCTCCTCTAGATTGGTTTGGGGCAGATCTGTAGCCTCTGAAATCTTTGTTTAAAAGATGACCAGTTGAACAGAATAGATGGAAATTGTATATAAGAAGAGTTCTAGGCTCGGAAAATCAGCTCTGCTCCCTCAAAAATCACGTCACGACATTTTTGCTGAGATCTTTGGGGGTGGAGTGCTGCGGTTTTCAGGTATGAATAATTTGGTATGTTTTCAAATAATTTAATAATAGGTTCATATTCCCCAATCAGGAGACTAAATGAACCTTGCCTAGGATTATCGGGTTATCCAGAGACGAAATGCTAGTCCTCTTGCAAAAAGAAAGGGATGGGCCAGAAGACAGCTCCTCTCACTGGAGAAGAATTGGGGTGGAGGTCAAACTCAGAAAACTCCCCAATACATCTTTCCAAGGAAAACAAAGCAATAATGTCAAGCTGGCAATTATCCCTTCTCCAGATACATTTTCCCAGGGAAACTAATGTGTCAGCTCAACCATAATACCTTGAGAAGGCCAAGGTCTGTTGATAGGCTGGAGAGGAAAAAAAACACACGATGAGAACCAAGACAATTTGATAAACCTCATCACAATAACTCTCTTTTTAAAAAAAACAACAAAAAAAACTTATGAAATAAGGACCACGTGGTCTTTGAAGTCCTGCTCGTTACAGGTAGTCCCCGACTTACGATCATAACGGATCCCCGAATGTCCATTGCTAAATGAGACAGCTGTTAAGTGAATTTTGGCCCATTTTACGACTTTCCTTGTCTCCGTTGTTAAGTAAATCACTGCAGTTGTTAACCCAGTGATGTGGTTGTTAAGTGAATCTGGCTTTCGAATAGAATAGAATAGAATAGAATAGAATAGAATAGAATAGAATAGAAAATAACAGAGTTGGAAGGGACCTTGGAGATCTTCTAGTCCAACCCCTTGCTTAGGCAGGAAACCCTACACCACTTCAGACAAATGGTTATCCAATCTCTTCTTAAAAACTTCCAGTGTTGGAGCATTCACAACTTCTGCAGGCAAGTTGTTCCACTTATTAATTGTTCTAACTGTCAGGAAATTTCTAGGTTGCTTCTCTCCTTGATTAGTTTCCACCCATTGCTTCTTGTTCTACCCTCAGGTGCTTTGGAGAATAGCTTGACTCCCTCTTCTTTGTGGCAGCCCCTGAGATATTGGAAGACTGTTATCATGTCTCCCCTAGACCGTCTTTTCATTAAACTAGACATACCCAGTTCCTGTAACCGTTCTTCATGTTTTAGCCTCCAGTCCCCTAATCCTCTTTATTGCTCTTCTCTGCACTCTTTCTAGAGTCTCCACATCTTTTTTACATCGTGGTGACCAAAACTGGATGCAGGATTCCAAGTGTGGCCTTACCAAGGCCTTATAAAGTGGTATTAACACTTCAGGTGGATCTTGATTCTATCCCTCTGTTTATGATGCAAGCACCCCCTGCATGCGCCCCGCTCCCCCGTGCATATGCATGCGTCCTCCGCACATGCCCCCTGCTCCCCTGTACATGCGCCTGCACCCCTGCACCCCATTTTGGGCCCGAAAAGCCTCCTGCGCCAACCTGGAAGCCAAAACGGGGCACGGGGGGACCGCGCGAGCCCTGTTTTGGGCCTGGAAAGCCTCCTGAACCAACCTGCATCTCCCCATGCATACGCCCCCTCCCGCATGCGTGTGTGCATCCCACCCGAAGACCAGCTGGCTGGTGGGAGATGCCCACGCATCCACAGTGGAGCCGGGCTGGGGCGACAGCTGCCATGCCGCAGAGAGTGCCAAAGGTTCACCATCACGGACCTAGAATCTATATCAGTGGTTCAGACATCTGCTTGTTTGTTTTTTTTATAAAGTTAATAAATCAATTACAGCCAGCACATTAACTTGGGAGGCCTCTAAACATGAGAAACATTTCAACTGGATGCTGAATTTTGGCAAAGCTTGGCACAGCTTGTAGAAATACATAAACTGAAGCAATCTGTTAAACTGCAAACCGGGCCAATTAAATGCTCGTATTTCGAGTGACTGAAGTTCAGTAGAAATTAATTATATTTCAGCTAGGTTAAACTTCCCTTAACAATCATCTCCGCAGCATATGATAGAATGGTGACTTTTCTTGGAAGTTACTCTTAGAAGTACTAGCCAGAGACACACACCCTTCTCTCCCGGGGACACCAATTTAGGACTAATCCCCATTCAACCCGGTGAGATTTTCTTCCACATTAAACCTCCGTGGTTGGAGTCAAAATTTACCGTAGTAAACAATTTAAAAGTTAATTTAAAAGCTTTAGTAAACAATTTAGTAAACTTAGTAACATGATCTTGAAATGACCTTAAACGTGAAACGGGGGAGCTAATGGAATTCGGTCTTCTTCTTAACTGTTATGGAAACACCACAGGATGAATTCATTGTGAAGCAGTTCTTGGTTTATACTACCCCAGTAAATTAGATGAGTCAGAGAATAGAAGGGACCTTGGAGGTCTTCTAGTCCAGCCCCCTGCCCCAGATGGTGTTCGGGCCTCTGGTGTGCATGCGTGCAATTCCGGAGACCCAACTGATCTTTGTAGCTCTTCTACATGTGCAGATGGCATTCATGTGCATGCATTGCACATGTGAAAACTGTGTGCATTCGACGATTGTGCAATCGTGCGAGCCACGTGAAAGCTGCACACATGTGCAGACGGTGCAATTGCATGTGCAGCACACGGGGAAGGTGCGCGAAAGCCGCATGCATGCACAGATGGTGCTGTTGCAGCAGGGGTGAAATCCAGTAGGTTCTGACAGATTCTGGAGAACCGATAGTGGAAATTTTGAGCAGTTCGGAGAACCGGCAAATACCACCTCTGGCTGGCCCCTAGTGGGGTGGGAATGGAGATTTTGCAATATCCTTCCCCCAGGAGTGGAGAGGGAATGGGGATTGTGCAGTATCTTTTCCCTGGAGTGGGGTGGGAATGGAGATTTTGCAGTATCCTTCCCCTGCCATGCCCACCAAGCCACACCCACAGAACCAGTAGTAAAAGTATTTGGATTTCACCACTGTTGCACGCACAGTGGACCCGGGGTGTGCAAAAACGTGTGCATGTGCAAATGGTGTGGTTGCACATGCAGCACCCGGGGGAGGAGCCGCGGGTAAGCGAAGCCAGTACCTGTTTGGCACTCGGCGAGTAAAAGGTTCGCCACCACTGCCCTATATCATTTCAGACAAGTGACTGTCCAGTCTCTTAAAAACGTCCAGTGACGGAGGATCCACAACTTCTGGTGGCAAGCTGTTCCGTTGGCTAATTGTCCTCCCCGTTAGGAAGTTTCTCCTCAATTCCAGTTTGAGTCAGAGAGAATGCTATAAGCAGTGAGGCTTTTTTTTTTTAAATTTGATTTACATGCCGCCCTTCTCCGGAGACTCAGGGCGGCTTACAATGCGCTAAGCAATAGCCTTCATACTTTTGTATATTTTATACAAAGTCAGCTTATTGCCCTCACAAACTGGGTCCTCAATTTACCTACCTTAGAAAGGATGGAAGGCTGAGTCAACCTTGAGCCTGGCAAGATTCGAACTTACTTTTAATTGCAGACAGCTGGTGTTAAATTACAGTGCCTTGTCTGCAGAGCTATCCAGGCTCCTTTTGGTGTTGTTTTTTTAAAAATTTTATTTTATCCTTCCTTTTTTTTATTATTTTTAAAGAAACTGCCGCTAGATTATCGAGCTCTCTTTAGAGTTCATCTGAGGACAAAATTGATCATATTCACCTTTCTCCCTCTTCTGAAAGCCACAATTATGGTTGTGGGCTGAGGGCATCTAGCAGTTCAGTAACAGTAACAGAGTTGGAAGGGATTTTGGAGGTCATCTAGTCCGATCCCCTGCTCACGCAGTACCGGGGAGGGGGGGTGTATTTGAACCAGAGAATTGCTGACTTTTCTGATCGATAAGCTCGGTGTCTTAGCTACTGAGCCACCTAGCCAGTCAGGCAAGGACTCTGCTCCGTTGGCCTTCCAAATTTATACGAAAGGACCCTGATGCCTTGACTGCATTCAGGGAGGGAAAAAAAACCAAAAAACCAAACAATATTTCATTGATTTAGCTAATACTTGGGGAAGTGCAGAATTTTTCAGTTGCCTGGCTCCCTCTGCAACGCGTCCACAATCTGAACTCATTCAGGCTTCACAACTGCCCTCCAGCACTCTTCCTTAATATAGGAGTTATTCTGTTTTGTGTGGATTTCAACTCCCAGCTAAATAATGTGACCAAGATTGGAACATTTGGTAAATTGGGAACTGATGCAGAACTGGGGAAACATTAATCCACAGGAAAATAAAAAAGGAATCTTTCAGAGAGACAAAATATTAAGGTACAGTGGTTTAATTGGGATGCATTTCTCATCTCTATCGGTGTCCACAGGTGAAGGTCGAATTTAACTTGATTTGTTGCTAAACAGACCATACACATAAGTCTTATTTATTTATTATTTTATTTTATTTTATTAGTCATATTTCTATGCCGCCCACTCTCTGAGGACTCTGGATGGCTTACACCAAAGACGGTATACTAAATAGCATATTGCCCCCAACAATCTGGGTCCTCATTTTACCCACCTCGGAAGGATGGAAGGCTGAGTCAACCTTGAGCCGGTGAGATTTGATCCGCTGATCTGCTGAACTAGCAGTCAGCTGAAGTAGCTGCAGTACTGCACTCTAACCACTGCGCCACCTCGGCTCTTCTCCGCTAAGGGTTAACACCTGCTTGGAGTGAGATCAGGGCAGGGCTGGGCTTCAGATCCTTTAACAATGGATTTACTGCCCTGTTGCTGGATGGGCGGGGCCATGGTGGGCGTGGCCTAGTCAGCCGCCTACGCCATGGCGGGGTGGGGGGAGGCATTTTTTTGCCCTCCCCAGGCTCCGGAGGCTTTCCTCAAGCCTCCGGGAGGGAGAAAACTGCTTCCCCCGGACTCCGGAGACCCTCCGGAGGCCGGAAACAGGCCTGTTTCCAGACTTCCAGAACCTTCGGTAGGCCCGTTTTTTGCCCTCCCAGACCCTCCGCGCAGCCCCTACACTTACGGGCCGCGAGGAGAGTCCTGGGAGGGGCGGGACATGGCCAGCCAGGGGTGGCATTTGGGGTTCACTGAACCCCAGCGATCCTTGGCTAGAGGATTGCCTGAATCCTGCTGAACCCCCAGAAGAACACCCCTGAATCAGGGTCCATGGAGTTCAAGGGGGTAGGGTTGGATTTAGTCTGCTTGTGGCTACGTAAGGATTCTAGGCTTATCCTTCTTTTAACTCCCCCCCCCAAGTTCTGCCACTCCTTCTCCAACTATACCCTGATCAGAGAAGGATGTCAATATTTCCACTGAATATTTAGACCAGAGGTCTTCAAACTTGGCAGCTTTTAAGACTTGTGAACTTCAACTCCCAGAATTCTATGCTAGCTGGAGAATTCTGGGAGTTGAAGTCCACAAGTCTTAAAGCTGCCAAGTTTGAAGACCTCTGATTTAGACTGTAGAAACAAACAAACAAACAAACAAACAAACAAACAACCACATTTCCACCAGTTAAGCTACAGTACAAGAAAAAGAGGAGATTTTATGTGCATATTTACATACTGCTTAAATCTCTCAATGTAGAACCGGTTGAAAAACTTTCTGGATTTGTAGACAAGTAAGCAAAAGAAACATTTTCCACAATTCTTATAGCCATTATATTAAGAATTATAACAATTAAAAACTAACACAAACTGGAAAAAAAACCTAAAAGAAAGAAAGAAAGAAAGAAAGAAAGAAAGAAAGAAAGAAAGAAAGAAAGAAAGAAAGAAATTTAACCAGTGCAGATAAACCTTCTGCAGCTATCCTAAATAGACTTCCAACCAAGGAAATTTCACACAAAGCTCAGTGGTTATTTAAAATATCACCCTTAACCTAAAACATAAATTGCAGGCAATTAATTAAGGGAAAAAAAAAACCCAGGTACATTGTAGCCAATTCACCAGCGCATAGAAAATGTGTCTGCACAGCCACTAAACGGACGTGTGATGTTGATGAAAGCACAGCTGATTTGAATATTTTCAATATTTTGGCCCCCCCGTCTGCTGCTATTTTAGCTCCGCTGCTGTTTCTTTATTTATTTATTTTGGTTCTTTTTAAATTAGCGGGTTTTGTTCTTAAAAATGTGAATGGCTGCATTTATGATTTCCCTTGCTGGCTGCTTGGAGTTCCTAATGAGAAAGCAAGGGTATCAATAAAAAAATAAAAATATGAACATTCTCCTCCAAAATACTCATATGAAACATATGTACAATGCAACTGATTGGATTATGCAAAGCATGGTAATTTACCACCTGGTAAATGTTTGCTTTTATTCATTCTTTGTTAGACAAAGGCATACACAGGGAAGATTTTATAGCTCAGCAGTGTTATTGTCTTTTATATCAACGCTCCCATCAAATAACATAAATAGGTACCGGTATACAGATGGCAGCTATAATCCCGGAGTCTTTTAACCTCTTAATTTAAAGACAGGTCATTACTTTGAGCAAACCCATCTCGTTCCATTCCCTATTTTTATTTCTACGTTGCAAACCAATTAAGTTGGTTTGCAATGCCACAGGACAGGTCCAGAGATGAAATCCAGCAGGTTCTGACAGGTTCTGGAGAACTGGTAGCGGAAATTTTGAGCAGTTCGGAGAACCGGCAAGTACCACACCTGGCTGGCCCCAGAGTGGGGTGGGAATGGAGATTTTGCAATATCCTTCCCCCTGGAGTGAGGTGGGAATGGAGATTTTGCAGTATCCTTCCCCTGCTACACCCACCAAGCCACGCCCACCAAGCCACGCCCACCGATGGATGGATGCATGGAGAGATGGATGCATGGAAAGATGGATAGAGAGATGGATAGATGGATGGATTTTTATTTTATTTATTTATTTATTGAGAGAGAGAGAGATGATAGGTAGATAAGATAGATAGATAGATAGATAGATAGATAGATAGATAGATAGATAGATAGATAGATTTAGACAGGCAGGTAGGCAGATATAGATGGATGGAGAATGGATGAATGGATGGATGATAGAGATAGATAGATGATAATGCTAGCTAGCTAGACAGACAGACAGCAGACAGATAGATATGGATGGATGGATGGATGGATGGATGGATGGATGGATGGATGGATGGATGGATGATAAAGGATAAATAGATGATGATAGAGAGAGAGAGAGAGAGAGAGATACAGATAGATAGATACTTTGGTAATATCTTATTAATATAACATTCTCACATACCAATTATTCACACATAATGCCTGTCTATCCAATCTGTAAAGACCTGGAAGATAAGAATCTCTGTTTTTTTTCCCCCATTCTCTATTATTTCGAGCAAGTGGCTTTTACCTTAATGCAAAAGAAGCAGGAAATAAACATAATTATGATAATGTTTCTTGCAGCTCTTAAATTTACAAAAGCCTCTGAACATGCCAGCCTCTGTCATTTCTTCGACTGCTTCTCGGGATCAACTTTATGCACATATTATTTTTGTGATAATAATAATAATAATAATAATAATAATAATAATAATAATAATAATAATAATAAAAACCCCGCTTATTTGAAAAAGAGATTTTATGACATTGTAAAGTATAAGTGTTCATTTTCATTCCCCCCCCCCTTCGGCTTGCTCTCTAAAAATTGATCGCCGCTATAACTCGACTTAGCGCAATTGTCAGCATCTCCCATATGAAGACCAACTACCGGTAGTCCTCGACTTACAATAATTCATTTTGTGACTGTTCTAAGTGACAACGACACGGAAAAAAGTGAGTTATGACCGTTTTTCACATTTACGATGGTTGCAGCATTCCAATGGACCCGTGATCAAAATTCAGACGCTTGGTAACTGACTCATATTTATGACCGTTGCAGTGTCCCGGGGGTCACGGTATCCCTTTTTGTGACCATTGGCCAAGCAACGACCCTGGGGAATCCAGATTCGCTTAACAATTGTGTTACTACCTTAACAACTGCAGCGACTCGCTTAACAACGGTGTCAAGAAAGGCCGAAAAACGGGACAAAACTCACTTAACAAATGTCTCGCTTAGCGACATAAATGTTGGGCTCAACCGCGGTCATAAGTCAAGGACTGCCTGTACTGTATTTTTAGTGACTAACTTAACGACTGGCGTCATTCACTTAACAACTGTGGCAAGAAAGGTCATAACATGGTGGGGAAATTCACTTAACAAGGGTCTCGCTTAGCAACAGAATCTTTGGGATCAATTGTGGTCGTAACTTGAGGACTACCTGCAACCCAAGATTAGCCCAGACCTTTAATGTCATGCTTTATTAAAGCTGCCAAGCTTTAACATATGAGCCTGCTCTTCTGCCTCAATCTACAGAAAACAAATAGATAATAATATTTACCTCGACTGGATTTTTTTCCCCTAATCCTGTTGTGGCCCGTCAGCGGCCTGTGCAGATTGTAGCTGATTCCGACAGTGAGGAGGCTGGTGTGATGCTGCGCCAGCAGCCTGTGCAGCTGGCGCTCGAGTCAGACAATGAGGAGGCTGGAGAAGATGTGGTGCCAGAGGCAGGGATTCAGGCAGGGCCTTCAGAACCTCCAGAAGCTCCTTTAAGTGAAGAGGACGAAGAGGAGGAGCCTCTTCTCGATGCACGGGTGCGCAGAGCTGCCAAAAGGCAGGAGTGGCTCCTCAGGAGGAGGTCTCCTCGAGAGTAAGGCTTGGGGCTAATTGGCCACTCCCTTAGCCTATTTAAGGAGGAATGCCGACTGAAGCAATTTGTAGGGAACAACTTTAGTTCACTCTCCTTCGCGTCTGGATTCTCTGCAAATTGCTTCGGGGCTTTCTGCCAACCTTCTTAAGATTGTGATTACTTTATCTTTGGTTTCTTGTAGGCTGTTAAGAAAGTTTATTAACAGCCTTTGTTTTGAAAAAGACTGAGTTGTTTTAGTAAATTAAGTTTTGTATAAACTTTGTGTGTGCTGTGTTCTTCGCGATCCATAGGTGGGGGGGCAGAACAAATCCTGGTTAGAAACCTTTACTTCTCTCCTTTCAGTGGTGGGTCTCTACCGGTAGTGATGGCGGAGGTGGGAGGCTCTGCCCACCCGCCTGGATATCCTCACTGACGCTCTGTGCATGCTCAGAAGCACTGCACGTGCACTCACAGTTCCGAAACCGGTAGCAAAGGTAAATGAAACCCATTACTGCCTTTCTTCTTATTTGGCACCAATTTGTTCCCAAAAAAATTACATTCTGGTAACACAACCCCCACAACCCCACACCCCACAAAGCCCTTAAATGACAAGTGCAGGAAGCACGAAAAACACTTGTCGTTATGAACCGCAATCACTTCTTTTCTCGAAACTCAACGGCTAAAATATATACAAAACGCTGCCTTCGTTCCCCGGAGTTGTATTTTATTTTGCGTCTTTTGTGGGCCGATTTTGCAACGCTGCCTACGGAGATGATGCCTGAAATATTTAACATTTAAATCTTCATTTCCTGTCAGTGCCTCATTTTATTTTTTTTTATTGTTCGCCTGGATATATATATATATTTTAATGAACGTCTCTTAAAACGGCTTCGGAAGCCCTCCTCCCACACTCCAATCTCGCTCTCTTCTTTTCGAATTAAAAACCCTCACTTCCTTTGGGTTGGCCAACGACCAAGCTTTTGCTAGCTTTCCAGCTGCACTCATCTTAAGATTACTTTCTTTTCCATGACGCGCTCCAACAAGATGATACTTAATACTTCATAATGATCCGTTGACTGAGATCCAGGTTGCTCTGAATTATTCTGTAAGAGGAATGAAGGGATGCCCATGGAGCGATGGCCGATCCAGAAGATTTTAGCTGTTCTCTAAAGGGATGTCTTATATTCTTTATATACATATTAATACATGAGGGATGCAGTGACTCAGGGGCTAAGATGCTGCGCTTGTCGATTGAAAGGTTGGCAGTTCAGCGGTTCGAATCCCTAGTGCCGCGTAACAGGGTGAGCTCCCGTTACTTGTCCCAGCTTCTGCCAACCTAGCAGTTCGAAAGCACCTAAAATATGCAAGTAGAAAAATAGGGACCACCTTTGGTGGGAAGGTAACAGCGTTCCGTGTGCCTTTGGCGTTTAGTCACATGACTACGGAGACGTGTTTGGATAGCACTGGTTCTTTGGCTTTGAAACGGAGATGAGCACTGCCCCCTAGAGTCGGGAACGACTAGCACATATGTGCGAGGGGAACCTTTACCTTTACCTTAATACTTGAAGGTAAATGTTCAATATCAATATAGAGTCTTCTTCAACGTGGTAGCAATTACAAGGCAGGAGAGAACAGTTAGTTTCATTTCAGCAGAGCAGACTAGTTCAGGCTTGTTTAATTTCAGAGCTGAGCAGAGAGCTTAATACAAAGAGAGCCTCCTCTATACAGGGCAGTTAAGCTTCTGCACAGACTCAGTTGCCTAAGCCACGCCCAGACTTCTTCCTTAAGTTTCTGTTTCTAAACAGCCTTCATTGGCTGAGCCTGTTACCATGTCTCCATTCAGTCCCCATTGGCTGATCTATTCCAGTCCATGAATATTAATACTTCCAAAGGTGCTTTTTTTCAAGAGGCAATTGTACTTTCTGGTTTTTCTTTGAAGACATTTCGCTTATCATCCAAGAAGCTTCTTCAGGTCTGACTGAATGATGGCGAACAATCCACCAGTGCTCATCATTCCCCACCATTTGGTCAGAACTGAAGAAGCTTCTTGGATGAGAAGTGAAACCTCTTCAAAGAAAAACAAGAAAGTCCAGTTTCCTCTTGAAAGTGGGAAGATTACTACAGCTAGCAAGGCTCCAGCCAAGCCTGGGAGACAGCCTATAAAGTTAGCTAAGACCACCCCCCATCCCCTGGGAGTCTGACAACCAATCAGGATGCATTTCTTACGCAGGAACAGGAAGCTCTAGGGTGGGCCCCAGGGCACTCTCAGCATCTCTGCCCTTTTCTTTCTTCACCCAACATTATCAAGGCATTTGGTCCTGTCCACCATTAAACCAACTTTCCAAACAGCCACCATGCTTCCAGTGTCTTTTTCCCCACTTGGAACTGAACCCAGAAGGATATTTCCTCCAACATTAGCAAGCCTTGGTAGTACAGGAGTTTAAGAGCCTTGGTAGTACAGGGGTTTAAGGCACCCTGTTATTAAGCTGGTTATTAAGACCAGCTGCCTGCAATTACTGCAGGGTTCGAATCTCTCCAAGGCTCAAGGTTGACTCAGCCTTCCATCCTTTCTAAGGTAGGTAAATTGAGGACCCAGTTGTGGGGGCAATAAGCTGACTTTGTATAAAATATACAAAAGGATGAAGGCTATTGCTGAGCACATTGTAAGCCGCCCTGAGTCTTCGGAGAAGGGCGGCATATAAATCAAATTAAAAAAAAAAAAAAAGCCGGCTGATCAATACATTGCTTTTCAGAACGAATAGCTAGTGTATCCTTCTTCTTCGTTTTCATTCCTCCACCTTTTGGTTCCTCTGCAGATAAACAAAATAAGCTGCCCAAATCATCCCTTTTCATGCATTGCTAGTTCCGCTCTCAATTCCAAATCTTTTCCCGCGGGGATGCCAAGATAAATGCCCCCTTTCTCCAACGGTATCGAAGCAGCCGAGTTGGAAGTTACAGAGATGAGGGGGGTATACTCTAGAGGAAGGAGGGGAGAGGCAGCTCTGCAGATGAGCTCTGGGTGAAGCAAGCTTTGTAATTGTGATAAAAAAAAAATCACAGCAGGGTAGATGAAGAGCAGGATAGACCACCTTAAATCACCCAGAAGCTGCAAACAACTGCATCATTGACCTCTCTGGGGTTGAGAATATGTACCATGACCAAATTACAAAATCACAATAACATCCCAAACTTCCATTATCACAAAGCTGATTTATAGTCCGTAAGCAGATCTGTTTCATTTTTCTAATAATAAATTATGAAACATCCAGGGAATTATTTCTCAGGCAACATAAAGTTTTGGCTATATAGTATTCCTTTCCAAGATGAGCTTTCCTTGACAATGTATAGAGAGTCCATATCTCGGATATTGAGCCCTTGGGAGGAAAAACCCAGCTAAAAGTCATATTTTTTGGCGATATGCTACACAAGGTGTAATTTTTTTTGTGTGTGTGTATTCTGCCAGGGGCCACACTGCATTTAAAAAACTTTTTGTTGTTGTTCTTGTTGTTGTTTGGTTGGTCCAAGAATCAATAGGACTTGATTGGCGATTCAGTGGAATTTAGAATTTAGAAACTTGGTTGCGGGGAAGGAGAGTTTTTTTTGAAAAGCACAACAATCATATGGCCGAGATTGTACAGTTTATGAACTGTAGATTGGAGGACCGCATAACCCCCACACACATAGAAAGGAAATTTAGCCTGCTTTAGACCTTCCTCAAGGTCTAAAGCAGGTGAATTACTCTTGATTACTTCCCTAGGGAGTGAATGGAACCATGGGAAGCCAAGGAGGTTGCTGTAGGAGATGACAGGCTGAGGGAGGGATCAAACATGTCATAAGTCACGAGTCCCTGCGCGCTCGCAACAGATCTAAATTCAGCCCACCTTGAATGCCTTTCTTATCCTCCACTCATTTCTCTTGACTGTTAGTTGGCCAGATTCTTGTAGAGAGTTTAAGCTTGCAATAAATCTCTAGTCCAGTGGTGAAATTCAATTTTTTTACCTACCAGTTCTGTGGGCGTGGCTTGGTGGGCGTGGTGTGACTTGGTGGGTGTGGCTTGGTAGGCATGGCAGGGGAAGGATACTGCAAAATCCCCATTCCCTCCCCACTCCTGGGGGAAGGATATTGCAAAATTTCCATTCCCACCCCAATCTGGGGCCAGCCAGAGATGATATTTGCCAGTTCTCCAAACTACTCAAAATTTCTGGTACCGGTTCTCCGAACTACTCAAAATTTCCACTACCGGTTCTCCAGAACCTGTCAGAACCTGCTGGATTTCACCCCTACTCTATCCTCATTTGAACTGCCTGAATCTCCTGATTTCGGCACTTGACAGTTGCAAACCATTAGTCAGAGACTCATCCAATGAAGAGACCCATTCAAGGCAAGCATTGACTATCTCATAGCAAAGGAAAATGTAAACCATATCCCACCCAGGAGAAACAACATTATTTACTTTTCCATCAAAGTGTTGGGCATGACCAACTTTCCCTCTTCTTCCTTACCCTGGAAATTGCCAACACACAACTAGCTTGTCTTTGCCTTCAAACTATTACATCCTCAATCTAATTTGCTCTCCCTTTGTAGGTCCATTTCAGCCTTAGATACAACCAGCCAATTTTCTGTCCTTTTGGATCTTTCAGCCAGCTTTTTCTCACTCAGACAAGAGCCTGGAGGCATTAGATTTTTTTTTTTATTCCTTATCCTATTTTGAAGCGAGTCATAAACCATTTTGTTTCAAGCCATGATTTCTGGATGACACTTTTAACAAACAGCCAGAAAACAAAGAGGAGGGGAAGGAGAGAAAACTGTGAACCACATCAGAACATCTATTCTCCTAAAGGTAAAAGTAAAGGTTCCCCTTGCACATACGTGCTACTCATTCCTGACTCTAGGGGGCAGTGGTCATCTCCGTTTCAAGGCTGAAGAGCCAGCACTGTCTGAAGACGTCTCCGTGGTCATGTGGCCAGCATGACTAAATACCAAAGGCACATGGAACACTGTTACCTTCCCACCAAAGGTGGTCCCTATTTTTCTACTTGCATTTTTTACATGCTTGCGAACTGCTAGGTTGGCAGAAGCTGGGACAAGTAATGGGAGCTCACCTCATTATGTGGCACTAGGGATTCGAACCGCTGAACTGCTGACCTTTCAATCGACAAGCTCAGTGTCTTAGCCACTGAGCCACCATTGACAAATGTGTTTGATTTCCTTTGCCACTCTCTGCATCTTATTGCAAAGACAGCTCAGCTAAGAAACGGGGACGGAGAAAAATAGGCAGGGCCATTTATCAGCATTTTCTAAACAGGAAGGGATTTGCAAAGGAATCTCATATTGTTTAGGGTCGTCAACCTTTTCTCCAGCAGGGCTGATAAACAGCCAGGGTGAGAAAACAGGCACCTTGATAAATATCTGAACGCCAGTCTCCCGAAGTGTCCAAACAGAAACAGTCGGTACTAAGAGACACGGATTGGAGAGACTAAATTTATCCCTGCTGTGAGTTTGCCGGATTTCCAGGGAGTTAGGAGAAGGAGCCGAGGATTTTGAAGAGGACAATACAAAAGCAAACCTTCAAAGAAAGGGATTTGGATGAAGGAAACGGGGAAGAAAGCAGATAAAAATCTAGAAAAAGTCTGCTTTGGCTTCAAAGTGGGATGGCCAAGATTCAGCAATATAAGCTTCTCAGCATGCCCCGGGGAATATCTGGCAAGGTCGGATCCAAGAATAGCGTAACATCTCCCAAAAAGCTGCAAGGTTTCCTATGCATTTTCACTGGGAGTAGAAGGTGGTTTATTCCCAGGTAAACAGGTATAGAAATACAGGCTGTAATCTGGGGGGAGCAGTGTTAAACTAGGCGGGGGTGAGTGGGCATCTGTATCTTGCAAATTCAGATAATGCATTCCTTCACGGTATTCTATAGATCAATTAACCAGGGGTGGGCTTCCAAAATTTTAGCAAGGGGTTCTCTGCCCAGTTGCTGGGTGGGCATGGCCATGGTGGACGTGGCCTAGTCAGCCTCCTGAACCATGGGGGGGGCATTTTTGCCCTCCCCGGGTTCCAGAGGCTTTCTTTGAGCCTCCAGGAGGGCAAAAACAGCCTTCCCAGGCTGCGGAGGCTCTCTGGAGGCCAGAAACGGGCCCCTTTCCAGCCTTCCCAAGCTTCTGGTAGGCCCATTTTTTGCCCTCCCGAAGGCTCCGTGCATGCCCTGCACCCCTGCGAACTCCCAGCAGCTGCAATTAACTCTGTTTTTCTTTTTTCTTTTTTAACAAGGGTGATGTGTGAACTTACATTTGCCTGAGCCAATGATCCAGCAATTTTTCCTTCCCTTTGGCCTATAATTCTTCCTTCCTTCTTCACCTATGCCCTAGGGAGCTGCAGCCAAATAATTTAGATAGAAAGTGGAATAATGCAATGTCCAATGCTATTCCAGCCCGATTGAGCAGTGAGAGATTCAGGCAAGTCCAATTTGAAGGGAGGGGTGCCAATCCCATAATCGATGGGAATAATGACAGAGACATGGTGGGTCAGTGGTTAGAATGCAGGTTAACTCACTGCTCACTCCAGGAGTTCAATCCTGACAGGCTCAAGGTTGACTCAGCCTTCCATCCTTCCTTAAAATGTGGACCCAGATTGTTGGGGGCAATATGCTGATTTTGAATTCTGCTTAGAGAGGGCTGTAAAGCACTGTGAAGTGGTATATAAGTCTAAGTGCTATTGCTATCTAGGGCTGCACACACTTGCACCCCCATTCTAGCACATGCAGACTGGCAAGATGGAGCAGAATGTGCTATTTCCAATGGTGAAATCCTACTGGTTCGCACCGGTTCAGGTGAACCGGTAGTGATAAAAGCTATCCGTTCGGCGAACCGGTAGTAAAAAAAAAAGCTACCAGTTGGTCCGAACCGGTATTTCCAACGATCAGCTTTGCCACGCAATTTAAAATAGCTAGAAAGCAGGAAATCCTGCTTTCTAGTGAATCTAAATCGCGCAACACAGCTGTTCCCTCCCCCTCGCTGTTCTACTTACCTTCCCAAGCCTCCTTTTTCCGTGCACAGTGGGTGTTTGGATCATACTGCGCATACATGCGCACGCAGTGTGCATTTGGCAAGCACTGTGCATGCACGTGTGCAGCACATACTTGGCACACACCGCACATGCACGGGCAGTGAACCGGTGGCAAACCGGGGAGGAGTTCACCACTGGCTATTTCCCAATCTTCACTATCTGGGACAGACAACCTTGGGCCTCAGAACTATATCCTACCTTATATCATTCACTTTCCTGAGTCGCCCGCCAACCATGATGGTCATAAATCGGTGACAACTTCCTGCAGGAAACACAGCAATTGTGGAGTACATGTAGGAGAAGAAGGGGCAGAGCCTGGGGGAAGAGTCAAGGAAGGAATCAGTCTGGAATCATTATGTTCCCACAAATGGTCTAAATCCAATCTCTTTGGCTTTCCTTAAGTCGTACCTAGCATCCAATTTAGTGCTGATCATTAGTTGAGCAGTGTGTCTATAGGCATGAACAATAAATCATCTTAACTGGAACTTAATGTGAGGTTGTGATTCTTTGTAGTTAACAATATACCCTAAAATGAGAGAGAGAGAGAGACAGAGAGACACAGAGACACACACAGAGAGAGAGAGACAGAGACAGAGAGACAGAGACAGAGATAGAGAAACAGAGAGACAGAGGACAGAGAGACAGAGAGAGTCAGAGAGAGAGACAGAGAGAGGGAGAGAGAGAGAGAGAATCAGAGAGAGAGAGACAGAGACAGAGACAGAGACAGAGACAGAGTCAGAGAGCCAGAGAGCCAGAGCCAGAGTCAGAGAGACAGAGAGACAGAGACAGAGTCAGAGAGAGAGAGACAGAGAGAGACAGAGAGACAGAAACAGAGAGAGAGAAACACACACACACACAGAGAGAGCCAAAGCCAGAGTCAGAGAGACACAGAGAGAGAGAGAGACAGAGAGAGAGACAGAGAGAGGCAGAGAGAGACAGACAGACAGAGAGACAGAGAGAGAGAGAGAGACAGACAGACAGACAGACAGAAACAGAGAGAGAGAAACACACACACACAGAGCCAAAGCCAGAGTCAGAGAGACACAGAGAGAGAGAGAGACAGAGAGAGAGAGAGACAGAGAGAGAGAGAGAGAGAGAGAGAGAGAGAGAGAGAGGAACAACAAGGCAACTGGACAAAGCCTTGAAGTTTTCTTAGCAATGTTTTTCAGGAGTGATTTGCCCTTGCCTGCTTCTTAGGGCTGAGAGAGAATGGCTGGCCCACGGTTACCCAGCTGGCTTTGTGTCTAAAGCAAAACTAGAACTCACAGTCTCCCAAGTTTCTCATCTCATGTCTTAACCGCTACGCTGAACTACAATCCTTGGACAACTCAAAAACCGCAAGTTTGCTCCCTGGCCATTAAAATGTTGCTTAACTTCCTGAAGTCCCATCTCTTTGACTGAGTTTTGGCTCACCTTTTATCGGAACGATCGCGTGTCCTTTTTTAAAAAAAAACTGAACGCATTGAGCCAAATATTCCAACACGATTCACACAAAGTAAACTGTTGCAAAACAACGCGCACCCTTTTTACGCAACATGGCTCAGCTTCCTTCTTGCCGGGGTGCCAATTAACACGATCAAATATTTATAACTCTTCTTCTGATACACACGCAGAGAAAGTGAGCGAGTGAGAGAGAGAGTTTGGCTAATGCCTCTATTTCTCCAAGCCAGGAAATTTAAATACAAATCATTCAAAAGCAACCATCCTAGGAAATGAAAAACCTTTTTTTTTCTTTTTTCAATAATATTGCTGCTGAAACAGAAGGCTAAGAACTGCTTTCAGCAGTGGTTGGCTTTTTTTTTTTTTTTAAAGGAAAATGAGGATGGCGGTACGATGCGCACCAGAGCCATTTCCTGGTTGCGCTTAATAATTCCTTCTGCTAATTATGAGAACATCTTAGCGCTAACGGTGTTTGCATCAAAGGGAGACAGGAGGGAAAGAGAATTGAAGAAGGAGCAGATTTATTCCCTGTTGTTTTCAAGGGCGGGACAAGCAAGCTGCAAAGCTGTAAATGCTGCCTAGGTACCAGTGGTGAAATCCAAATTTTTTTACTACCGGTTCTGTGGGAGTGGCTTGGTGGACGTGGTGTGGCTTGGTGGGCGTGGCAGGGGAAGGATACTGCAAAATCTCCATTTCCACCCCACTCCAGGGGAAGGATACTGCAAAATCCCCATTCCTTCCCCACTCCTGGGGGGAAGGATACTGCAAAATCTCCATTCCCACCCCACCCCAGGGGAAGGAAACTGCAAAATCCCCATTCCCTCCCCACTCCTGGGGGAAGGATACTGCAAAATCTCCATTCCCACCCGACTCTGGGATCAGCCAGAGGTGGTATTTGCCAGTTCTCTGAACTACTCAAAATTTCTACTACTGGTTCTCCGAACTGCTCAAAATTTCCGCTACCGGTTCTCCAAAACCTGTCAGAACCTGCTGGATTTTCCCCCCCTGCTAGGTACCCTGATTGAAGGAGCTGGTAGCCAATTTAAAAAAAAAAAGCTGTAAATGTGATTGAGAGTTCATTAGAGGTTTTTAAATAGTCGCCTTATGATCATTTCTTTTCAAAATATCTTGAGCAGCTGATTTTGTTTGTTTATTGTGGAGTCCTTGGTGATCTCTGAGCTTGGTTCTTTGCTTGCAAACATTTCATTACCCAATTAGGTAACATCATCAGTGCAAGTGACTGCGGGGTCTGCTCCCTGTTTATATACAGTCAGTTGCCCTGATTAGTATTGTTGATGATATGCTTTTCTCTTTGGTGGTTCCTTCATTGGGGTATGGTTTTCTGCTGGACTATTTATCTGGTGTTAACCCTCGCTTATCTGGAGGTTGGCTACCGAAGGAGATGTGTCCTAGTCTTTTTTTTTTTTTAATTTGATTTATATGCCACCCTTCTCCGGAGACTCAGGGCGGCTTACAATGCGCTAAGCAATAGCCTTCATCCTTTTGTATATTTATACAAAGTCAGTTTATTGCCCCCACAAACTGGGTCCTCAATTTACCTACCTTAGAAAGGATGGAAGGCTGAGTCAACCTTGAGCCTGGCGAGATTCGAACCCTGCAGTAATTGCAGGCAGCTGGTCTTAATAACAGGGTGCTTTAAACCACTGTACTACCAAGGCTCTCTCTTTTGTTTTCTTCTTAACTTTTTGTTATCTCTTTTGAATGGTGTGGAAATATGTTTTATTTCTATGTGCCCATTGATGACTGATTTGTCTGAATGTCAAACTCTGAGGAATTCCCTAACATTTTTGGATTTAGCGTGGTCTAGAATGTTCACAGTTTTCCAGTTGAATCTGTGGTTCAGCCAGAATTACCATGGTTTTCTGGTTGAATCTTCACTCTGACCTCACACTACCCATCAATTGAGGAAGCAACCAGGTCTTAAATGCTTTCTTGAAGGGGGAGAGGGAGGAAGTTCCATAGAGCAGGGTCTGCAGTAGAGAAGACACACTTCTGAGGATGCACAAGGAGGAGGCCTGGTATGTTGTCCACCCTATCTGCTCTGCTAAACTGGACAGATGCTCTCAGAGAGAGGCAGTCCCACAAATAATGTACTGGGCCACATGCCACGTAGGGCTTTAAAGGCAATAACCAGCATCTTGAATTGCACCCAGAAGATGATCCTTCCCAATTCCACGATTTTATGAGCTTCACAACAGTCTTAAGACAGAGATATCAATGGAGATTCTCAGTCATCCAGGTCATGGTTAGAATAGAATAGAATAGAATAGAATAGAATAGAATAGAATAGAATAAGAATAGAATAGAATAGAATAGAATAGAATAGAATAGAATAGAATAGAATAGAATAGAATAATAAGTTGGAAGGGACCTTGGAGGTCTTCTAGTCCAAACCTCTGCTTAGGCAGGAAACCCTACACCACTTCAGACAAATGGTTATCCAATCTCTTCTTAAAAGCTTCCAGTGTTGGAGCATTCACAACTTCTGGAGGCAAGTCATTCCACTGATTAATTGTTCTAACTGTCAGGAAAATTCTCCTTATTTCTAAATTGCTTCTCTCCTTGATTAGTTTCCACCCATTGCTTCTTGTCCTGCCCTCAGGTGCTTTGGAGAATAGCTTGGTTCCCTCTTCTTTGTGGCAGCCCCTGAGATATTGGAAGACTGTTATTATGTCTCCCCTAGACCTTCTTTTCATTAAACTAGACATACCCAGTTCCTGCAACCGTTCTTCGTATGTTTTAGCCTCCAGTCCCCAATTATCTCTGTTGCTCTTCTCTGCACTCTTTCTAGAGTCTCCACATCTTTTTTACATCATGGCGACCAAAACTGGATGCAGGATTCCAAGTGTGGCCTTAACAAGGTCTTATAAAGTGGTATTAACACTTCATGTGATCCTGATTCTATCCTTCTGTTTATGCAGCCTAGTTTGTCCCAAAGGTGCTTTTCCAAGAGGCAACTGGACTTCCTTGCTTTTTCCTTCACTTCTCATCCCAGAGATTTCTTCAGTTTTGACCGAATGGTGGGGAATGGTGAGGAATGACGGGGGATGGTGTGCCGTTCTCCATCATTTCATCAGAACTGAAGAAGTTTCTTGGATGAGAAGCGAAAGGTCTTCAAGGAAAAACAAAATCCAGTTGCCTCTTGAACAAGCACCTTTGGGTTAAGGCAGACAAATTGTTTAGAGACTTCACAGTAAGCTACAGTTCAGCAGTTTGTGAATGTGCTTGTTCAGACTTCATTGTTAGGTACTCCCTGTCCATCCATTTCTTGGCTGCTGTTTGGCCATAAAAGAAAACTTCCCGTTTTCGACTAAGCTGCTTTCTTTGTTCAGTCCAAGCTGGGCAGGCACTAATTTTGTTTAAACAGCCTTTTCCTCTCCCGGTTAGGGAATTGTCAGTCTAGTAGGAAAGACATTAACAAGCAATGCTTGGGCGGTTTTGAGGGAATCATGAGCTGTGATGCAACCGGCATTTTCCAAGCTGTCAGTTATGGCCAGATTGACTGTTGAAATAAATAATTTGTCCTTGGAAAAATGACAGAAGAGCACAGAATAGAATAGAATTAGAATTCTTTATTGGCCAAATGCGATTGGACACACAAGGAATTTGTCTTTGGTGCATATGCTCTCAGTGTACATAAAAGAAAAGATACGTTCGTCAAGAATCATAAGGTACAACACTTAATGATAGTCATAGGGAACAAATAAGCAATCAAATCATATTAGGAAACAGTCAATATAAATCGTAAGGATTCAAGCAACAAGGTTACAGTCATACAGTCATAAGTGGGAGGAGATGGGTGAAAGGAAGGATGAGTAGATTAATAGTAGTGCAGACTTAATATCTAGTTTGACAGTTTTGAGGGAATTATTTGTTTAGCAGAGTGATGGCGTTCGGGAAAAAACTGTCCTTGTGTCTAGTTGTTCTGGTGTGCAGTGCTCTATAGCATCAGTTGAAACAATTTATGTGCAGGATGCGAGGGGTCTGTAAATATTTTCACAGCCCTCTTTTGGACTCGTGCAGTATACAGGTCCTCAATGGAAGGCAGGCTGGTAGCAATTGTCTTTTCTGCAGTTCTAATTATCCTCTGAAGTCTGTGTCTGTCTTGTTGGGTTGCAGAACCAAACCAGACAGTTATAGAGGTGCAGATGACAGACTCAATAAGTCCTCTGTAGAACTGGATCAGCAACTCCTTGGGCAGTTTGAGCTTTCTGAGTTGGTGCAGAAAGAACATTCTTTGTTGAGGTTTTTTTTGATGACGTTTTTGATGTTAGGTGTCCATTTTAGGTCTTGAGATATGGTAGAACCTAGAAATTTGAAGGTCTCTGCTGTCGATACTGTGTTCTCTAGTATTGTAAGAGGTGGTAGTATGGGAAGGTTTCTCTTAAAGTCTTCAACCTCAGGCAGAGCGCTGAAGCTACAACTTTGCCCATGTTGTCCTTTTATGCTATGGAAATAACCAACTGCAAAAGGTTCTTTTCTCCAAAATAAATGAACATGTTGCTTATCGTCCCCTGGGTTTGTGTGCTCACCATAATGGCAAAGCACCATGGCCTTCAAAACTCCTAATGCTGGCTTATCAACATTTGGGTGTGTGTGTCAGGGGTGCTATTTACTTACCTTCCCTACCGATTCACAAATGTGTGCGCGCACATGCACAGAGCCTTAAAAATGTGGAAAAATGGGATGTGAGTGGGCGGGGCATCCACAGTCGCCCCTACTGGTTCGCTTGAACCGGATAGAACCAGCTGAATACCACCACTGGTGGGTCTGTGTTTTTCCTAATCATCTCAGCCTATTGCTACAACGTGTTCCAGGAATTGGGACAAGGCCAGAATCCTCTGCAGTGGGAGAACCAACCAGTCCTTCAGACCCAAAGCAGAGACAGCTTGGTAGTTCCAAAGCATCATTCATGGTCTTGAATGACATTTCTCTGCACCCAAGGCCATGAGGGCAACAGGAAATAGCGAAATAGTTCCTATTTGCAAGCGCTTGCCTGCAACTTTGATTAAGTAGAGAGCCATTCGGTCATACTTCCCTAGCACAACTCTTGTCTTCATCTGGAAGTCCCAGTAGTATCATATACACATACATACAAATACACTGTCTGTCGGGTTACGATGTCATCTCAAATAACTTGCATTTCCAAACAAATAGTCTTTGATGAAATCTTTCATTTATTGAGCACAACAATCTGTCCCTGACTCCATCGTAGTCAGCACTGACCTTCTGACCCCAAACCCTCCCTTTCTGTTCCCCAATTCTCTGCGTCTTATTGGCCATCTTCCAAGTCACTCTCCCCATATCTACTACTTCAGCTCACAGGAATGTCCCCCCTCCCATCCCATCTCCTAGGGGATAATATCTTCAGGGAAAATAAGTAGGCGAAGAGTCAAGCGTCCTCTTCTCTTCATTATGTCAGCACTGGAGTGCTGACACTGTCCAGCAACAGCTGCTAAGAAAAACAGGCAAAGCAGAAGCAAGGCGTGTGGACGAACAAAGCGAGCGCGCACATGCGATCCCATTGTGAACCGGTAGTAAAGGTAAGTAGAACCCACCCATGGTCAACATCAATGCATTTTCTCCATGCTGATGTCATACTGTGGTTGGCATGCCAGAGGTAAGTCGAACATTATTTTTTCCACCCAAAAGTCTCTTTCCTTATCGTTCTTTCTCCTCTGTGCGTTTTTCTCCCCGCTCCTAGAGACACAGTCTGCAATTTTATTCCTCATAGCTCATGCTTCTCTGATTGTCCCCGTGATTTATGACACGGTAACCAATTAATAATTCTGCATAACTCATCCAAATGTTTTCTGGCTGTGAGCAGTAAGTCAGGGAGCTCCTACCTACAGCCAGCAGCGTCCACTTCTGTAAGGACTTTGAACTGATGTCCCCATCACTACCTCTTCTCAAGAGACCAATTCTAAATTTAATCTCAGCTGAAATCTTTTCCACCCAATTTCCCCTCTGAAAAAGAGGCCTCTCCTTTCATCCTTGGTGGTCTTTTTCAATCTTTGATTGAGACGATGGAGATTGTTGGCTGGTTTGTTATATTCCTCCCCATCATTCTGCAATCTCCATGGCTGTCTGGTTTCCCAATTTAGAATAGTCCAATGAAAGGCCTTTCCTCAGTCTTCCCTCTTGGGGGTTTTATGGAGGTATCGGATGTCAGAGTGATTCAAACCACCGGAGAAATTATTCCCACGAGGAACGGTCTGGTTTTTTCAATCATGTAATGTGATCAGATTTGGCAGCAATAGAAATCCAATCAAAAACAGAATAAAATATATTGGCGGGACGAGGCGATCAGGCATACACCCTTCCTTCCATCTGCAGAGACTTCGGAGAGCGTTATTTTGTGTTCCTCTCATATTACAAAAGAATAATGTAGGATTATGACAAATATGGGAAAAATTAATCTGCAGTTATAGACAGGAAACACCAACAGTTGCATAGTTAAATTTGGAGAGTCTCCTAGACATTTTCTCCCTCTCTCCCTCTCTCTTTCTCTCTCTCTCTCTCTCTCTCTCTCTCACACACACTCACACGAGGAACATTTAGACTGCGTTTCCTCACTTGTATAGAAAGACTGTAACCAAGATGTGTCTGTTCTGGCCCACCAGCTGCCAGCAGAGCTGGAGGCAAACTCAGACGATGAGGAGGATGAGGAGGAACCTGGGCCAGTTCTGGAGTCTGGGGAAGGCTCTGTTGGATGCCCTGTGTCAGACGTAGAGATAGAGCCAGGGCCGTCTGACATTTCCCAGCCACCGCAGAGGCAGCTGCCTTTGGAGGCTGAGATGAGTGAGGAGGAAGAACAGCTGGGGCCTGTTCCAGATGCATGTATATGCACAGCAGTTAGGAGAGGTGAGCAATGGAGGACAAGGAGTCAACTTGGGAAGCAAAGCACACATGGACGCTGAATGGCGTCCCTGCCTTGGGAATAAATAGAAGGAAAGGGGAGTGGTGGTCGTAGGAGACAACAGTTCGTATTTCTGAAGATTTTGCTCATTTTGTTTAGTGCCAGAAAGTCTGCTTGACAGAACTTAATTTGCAGCCTTTTGGCTGGCAGTTATTGCAAGGAACTGATAAGGTCTGTTACTGCAGTTAACTCCTTGAAGGACTATTGCCTGGACTTTTCAGTGGGTGAATGCAATTAATTCAGAAGAGGTAAATGAAGAGGGGTTTTTCGTGACAAGGAGTCTTTTTCTTGCTTCTGCTAAGGCTGGATCAGAACAGTGTCGTAAGTAATAGAATGGAGTCTTAAGAGGGAGGAGGACTTATAATTTTGAAGCACTCCTCAAGACGGGTGCACGCTTAAATACGGCCCTGATTTCAAACATAATTAGGAAACGATGGAGTTTTATAGTCCCATGCCAAGCAAGGAGTTTATTAGTGCTTGTAAGCTGCGGTTTGTGGCCATGTTCTCTAATGAGTAGTTTTGGATAAAAGTTACAACACTTTGGTAAACAATGAAAAGCTGTTTCCTGGGGATATGCAAAAAAGAATGGCGAAAGAACAATTTTTTACTCGAATGGCCCATTGGGATCCCCATATCAAAACAATTTACCTTATGTGAGGCCAGAATCTGAAAACAACATTTAACAGAGCGCAGGAGTTCAGCAAAATGGCTTCGGTTGAGATCGGCATATGTGGGACTGATGGGGGTAGATTGCAGGGGTGACACCGAAATATAATTTAATCCTATTTTACTTATATATGTATTAAATTATTGTATTTTATTCCAATTTCATTTTAAACTGTAGCTTATTCCAATTTCATTTTAAATCATATTTTATTCCAATTTCATTTTAAATCGTATTTTATCCATGTCCATTTTAAATTGTTTTTATCAGGTTTTAGTCATAATTTGTGTCTGGAACTCTGCACTTTGATATGTCCCAAGGGCTAATCAATAAAGTAAACTAACTAATTAACTTGGATTGGCCCATTCTGGGGGCGGGGGACGGGGAGGAATGGGCCAGTCCATAGAAAAAAAATGAAAGAGTGCCAGAGCTAGACTGGCCCATTGGGAACCCTGCTACTATTTTATTCATTCATTTATTTATTTTTAACCCTCCTTTATTATAAATAAGGTAGTGAACATGTCTAGTAGGCCTTCCTTCTCTTATTTTCCTCACAACAACAACCTTGTAAAATGAGGTGGATTGAGAGAGTGATTGGCCCAAAGTCAGTCAGCTGATTTTTTCATGCCTAAAGTGGGACTAGAACTCACCATCTCCTGGTGATTGGCCCAAAGTCACCCAGTTTTCATGTCTAAGGTGGGATGCAAATGACCAGCTGTCTGCAAGGAATATTAGTCCTTCCCTTCCCCACCATCCAGTCAGAGTTGAAGAAGCTTCTTGGATGAGAAGTGAAACGTCTTCAAAGTAAAAACAAGAAGGTCATGGTTGATCCAAAGGTGCTTTTTTTCAAAAGGCAACTGGACTTTGGGTTTTTTTTTTCCCTTGAAGACGTTTTGCTTCTCATCCAAGAAGCTTGTTAGGAAATGGTTATTTGTCTAACTAGTTGGTCAGGCAATATATAAACCAACAATGTATGTTTGCAGTTGGAAAGGTATTATATTGCTTTAAGACTGTACTGCATCATCCTGTATCCTGATTGGCTAAGCTCTGTAGCCAATGTACTTAAGGGAAGTCAGGATCATGGCTTGTGTGGATACTACACCATTTTACCTGCTTATTTGCTGTAACTCTCTACCTGATCTCTTTGCATGATCATTGTTTGATCATAGCTACATGTTGCTTTCTACTGTTTATTGAATGTTTTGATATTGAACTTGTTCCTGTTTTTGAAACTCAAGAAGAACTGTTTTATTGTGTATGACTACAATTGGTAAGACTTGTACTTGAAATATCCCTGGATTGATCTTTTAACTCTCATCTTGGATTGTTTTTGGACTTTGCTTTACTTTTTTCTAACAGCAAAAGACTACAACAACTCAGTGTGTTTGTATGTTAACTGTGATTGTTCAAAACCACTCCCAGTTGCTTTTCATGCGTTTACTCAAAGGGTACTCTGCTCAATAACCCACAACATTGGTTATGAGCCAAGAATATCCTTAACAAAGCTTTTTCCAGAACTGATGTGAAGGATATGAACAAATTGCACAACCTGAAGTAGCTTATTGAAGTAAGTAGTAAGGAAGATTCCAAACAAAGACGAAAGACTACTTTTCTTCCTGTTCTTAAGGTCATTTAAAGAATAAAATAAAATAAAAAACTGCCAACCAAAGGACTGCGATTCACTAAAACCGAACTTGGTCAGAACCTGAATGGTGGTAAAAAGAGAGAAAAAAAATGTATTGCGGTCATCACGTTTGAGCCGGGGGGGGGGGCAGGAGAAGGTTAAATATCAGTGCACCTCTGAGAGAGTTCTTAAAGGTCAGTATACATTCTGAAATGATGTGCCAAAAGGGCAAAAGACATTTTGAAATGAAGTCTGCAAACAAGGAGAATGGTGTTGGAGAGAATGCTGCCTTAGGAAATGCCACAAAGGGAGAAGAAATGGATTTGGAGACCTTGCCATGAAAACAAACAAACCAGAAGTGAGTTCTAAATTTTTTTTACTACCGGTTCTGTGGGTGTGGTTTATTTTGTGGGCGTGGTTTGATGATCATGTGACAATTCTTTAGGATTTAGCAGAGGTACTGGTCTACCAGGCTTTTAACTGCTTGTACTGGTCTACTCATTTGTTTTTGCAGGCACTGGTCTACCCATTTATTTTTGCAGGCACTGGTCTACGCATTTATTTTTGCAGGCACTGGTCTACCCATTTATTTTTGCAGGCACTGGTCTATCCATTTATTTTTGTGGGCACCAATCTACTCATTTGTTTTCTTTTAACACTGATCAGCTGTAGGGCAGCCCTTTGAAGCCCCGCGGCAAGAGTTTAAACAGTTTTTTTCCCTCTAGCCGATAGCTGGGACTCAGGAGGCAGCAATAGATTGGGGGTGGGGCCAAATAAAAGGTAGGAATAATGCGGGAAGTGGGTGGGGGTGGGTGGGGGGGCAGGGGGCAGAACAGGTTCGGTGACGTCATATCGTCACCGCTACCGGCTCGGCGGAACCGGGCGGAACCGAGAGGAACCCACCACTGATGCGCAGTGTGCACCAAACACGTGCTGCATGCTTAAAAAGTTACCGGTTGAAGCAAACCGGTAGTTAAAAAAAGCTACGATCCAACGATCATCTGTGCCGCGCGGTTTAGCTTTGCTAGAAAGCAGGATTTCCTCCTTTTGGTGCGTACCGCGCACGCAAAGAAATTGAAGAAAACAGATGGAAGAATTGCATTCCTGAGCTCCGTTCAAAGTGCTGTTATTAACCTTTGAAAGTTGGCTAGGGAAAGGAGCTGGCAATTTAATTGTGCCTTTATTTATTTGCATTTTTCTCGGCGACCTCACCTTTGCACCAGCTCGAGCGGGCCAACGCTTCTCCGCAGTCAAGAAGGCAGAGTTAGGATTAAATCGCGCAAGCTCAAAAAAAAAAAAATCTCATCCCATCTCTCCATCGATGAAAGCAGTTTAGGAGCCAAGGCTGCCTTGAAGAACAATGCGATCCAAATTTCTCCCTATACTTTTATTTATTTATTTATTTATTATTCGTATTTCTATGCTGCCCACTCTCCGAGGACTCTGGGCGGCTTACACCAAAGACAGTATACTAAATAGCATATTGCCCCCAACAATCTGGGTCCTCATTTTACCCACCTCAGAAGGATGGAAGGCTGAGTCAACCTTGAGCCGGTGAGATTAGAATAATAGAATTGGAAGGGACCTTGGAGGTCTTCTACTCCAAACCCCTGCTTAGGTAGGAAACCACATACCATTTCAGATAAATGGATGTCCAATCTCTTCTTAAAAGCCTCCAGTGATGGAGCACTCACAACTTCCAAAGTCAAGCTATTCCACTGGTTAATTGTTCCCACTGAAATTTCTCCTTAGTTCTAGGTTGCTTCTCTGTTTGACTAGTTTTCATCCATTGCTTCTTGTCCTGCCTTCGGATGCTTTGGAGAATAGGTTGACCACCATAAAGGAAGAGTATGTGTGTGTGTGTGTGTGTCTATTTTGAAAAGGAAGGGTCAATCAAGAGCCTTGGTAGTACAGGGGTTTAAGGCACCCTGTTATTAAGCTGGTTATTAAGACCAGCTGCCTGCAATTACTGCAAGTTCAAATCTCACCAGGCTCAAGGTTGACTCAGCCTTCCATCCTTTCTAAGGTAGGTAAATTGAGAACCCAGTTTGTGGAGGCAATAAGCTGACTTTGTATAAATATACAAAAGGATGAAGGCTATTGCTGAGCACATTGTAAGCCGCCCTGAGTCTTCGGAGAAGGGCGGCATATAAATCAAATTAAAAAAAAAAATCCAACCTTGAGCAACCTTGCAATCCTCCCAACGACTCGACCGACATTCCTTCTTCCGTTGCCCTTAATGAGACATCCCTGCCTCAACGTTGATAGATTTGCTTCGCCGGCAAGGAAGGCTGAGCTGATTAGTTTTGCTGTCTACTCCCTGGAGACCATTTACAGCCTCTGGTGGAGCTGAATATGAGCTTCCTCTTTCTGATTCGTATGCAAGTTCTCCGAGGCCCGCTGAGTAAGACAAAGTGGCGAGACAGATGGCTTTGACAGATGAAGGCTAGCATCCTACGCTGCTTCTCCTTCTTTATTTATTTTTTTAAGATGACCAGGAGAGACATTAAATCTGTGAACTAGTCACTTGAGAGGTGTGGAATACCATCAGGTACAACCGGTTGTGTTATTTTGTGCGAGGAACAAAATAACCCTTATCAGCTTTGTTTGGCTTTTGTCAAGCTTACAGGTGCAGTTCTCTTCCGACCAGCTCTAGTGAATATTTTGACTTTAGTTGAGCTCAAACCATGAGGTACAATGAACGCTACAGAAATGGAGTCTTGCGCTTCAAAGAATTAAAATTAGCTTAACATAGTTGGCAGCCATTTTAGATATTTCTGGGCTCGCATCCAAAGATAATAGGTTACCTACACTCATTTATTTCTGGGAACTGAAAAGTAGCAGATCTTCAAAGTTCCTTCTTTCAATCTGGATAAGAGATATGTCCATTTCTGCGTTTATTCGGTGCATCTCAAGAACGGTTAGAAGTCTGAGGGGAAAAAAAGTGATACACCAAAATTTATACGTTAAAATGGTAAGCTAAGAGCGGGGAGTTTAATAAAAGAGTTCCAAAATCAGAAAAAATGGTACAGGAACCATCCAATCACCTCTCTACAATGAGGTGGTGAAAGCTTCACAAAGATAGCTTAGAAATAGCCAAATCTCATGGATACAATTTCAGCCTGTTCTTTTGATGTAGATACTGTAGCTAGTAGCTAGCTAGCTAGCTAGCTAAATAGGTAGGTAGGTAGGTAGGTAGGTAGGTAGGTAGGTAGGTAGAAGGAAGATAGATAGATAGATAGATAGATAGATAGATAGATAATAAATAGATAGATAGATGATAGATGATAGCTAGCTAGCTAGATACATACATAGATAAATAGATGATAGATAGATAGATAGATAGATAGATAGATAGATAGATAGATGATAGCTAGATAGATGATAGCTAGATAGATGATAGCTAGATAGCTAGATGATAAATAGATAGATGATAGATGATAGCTAGATAGCTAGATAGCTAACTAGATAGATGATAGATAGATAGATACAGACAGACAGACAGACAGACAGATAGATGATAGATGATAGATGATAGATGATAGATGATAGATGATAGATAGATAGATAGATAAATAGATAGATAGATGATAGATAGATGATAGATAGATGATAGATAGATACATGATAGATAGATAGATAGATAGATGATAGATAGATAGATAGATGATAGATGATAGCTAGCTAGATAGATAGAAAGAAAGAAAGAAAGAAAGAAAGAAAGAAAGAAAGAAAGAAAGAGAAAGAAAGAAAGAAAGAAAGAAAGAAAGAAAGAAAGAGTCCCTTCCAACTCTGTGATTCTGTATTCTAAGGTGTAGGATGGGTTTGGAGGTGAAGAGGGGACTTCAGATCAGAAATCTTTCAAAATTAGTTCTGCCGGGCCACCCATTAGAAACAGCTTGCTCACATTCATGCTGCAAGGCAAGATCTCTCAAGCTCGGCTCCAATTAATATGTACATTTTCATTTTCTTTCTTCTTCTTTTTTTTGTCATTGGGAAATTGTGTTTCTTATTTAGACGACAATAAATTATGGAAATGCACATGGCAGCGGAGTGGAAAATGAAAATTAATTGTACATGGAAGGATGAAGAATAAGGATAGGACTGAAATTGCTCCAGACTTGTATAACTTCCAAACTATTTCCCCAGAAACTTTGGCTTCTCCTGGGAAAATGCTTAATATACTTTCAGCCACAGTGAAGGCCTTACAATTTGATTGTATGAAGCTATTCGGTGGAAAAAATATGCATGGGAGAGAGCGAGCAAGTGAAGCTAGTTCTGATTTTAAAATACCCCCCCCCCAAAAAAACCCCACATTGATTTCCTAGATACGGATCTCCATATTGTGAATTGTGGATTTTCTTTTTGGAAAAAAACATTTTTTTATGTGGAGCGTTATAAGAAAGAGACTTGGCTTCTCAACCTTAAATGGAAGCTGGTTTGATCAGATCTTTGACGCATCCTACAAAGAGACGTAGAATTTATTTTGCAAATTTCTGTTCCCAAATTTTCTCCCTTGGACCGGATGCCATATTTGTGATATTTATTTATTTATTTATTTACTTACTTACTTACTTACTTACTTACTTACTTACTTACTTACTTACTTACTTACTTACTTATTTATTTATTTATTCATTCATTCATTCATTCATTCATTCATTCATTCATTCACTCACCCACTCACACACTCACTTACTTATTTACTTTCTTACTTACTTACTTATTTTGTCAAGCATGTATTAGATAACAGATACAAGGTAAACATAATGATGGACACCCAACATCAAAAATGTCATCAAAAAAGCACAACAAAGAAGGTTCTTTCTGCGCCAACTCAGGAAGCTCAAACTGCCCAAGGAGCTGCTGAAAACAGTTCTACAGAGGAATTATTGAGTCTGTCATCTGCACCTCTATAACTGTCTGGTTTGACTCTGCAACCCAACAAGACAGACACAGACTTCAGAGGATCATTAGAACTGCAGAAAAAACAATGGCTACCAACCTGCCTTCCATGGAGGACCTGTATACTGCATGAGTGAAGAAGAGGGCTGTGAAGACTGGGGAAGATGTAGAAGGTTAAGGACAAAGTGAACCCAGTGGTGATAAGAGCACTTGGAGCTGTGAATCCTAAAGTTGGAAGAATGGGCTCAATATCGCCCAGGAATGGAAAGATCAGAGCTCTCGGTCCAGAAAAAGGCAGTGCTAAGAACAGCTAAAATCCTGTGAAGAACCCTCAAACTCCATATTGAGGGGCAAACGACATGGGTTTTGTAATCTGTTAACTAACATAGTTACTTTGTTTTGTGATTTGATTGATTTTTGTCCCTTTTAAAATGATGTTCAGATTTATTAGCTTTTAACATTCCTAAACTGATAAACAAACTCCAGGTAAGAAAGGTTTGTTAGTACAACTTGGAGTCTGGTTTATCTCTTTTATGAACTCCAAACAACCTTTTTCCTTACAATGATGCCCCTTCTGAGGCCAGGTCTCCTTTTAACGAACATGTGTGATATTATGGGATGCAAATATGTGACATGTTTGACTACATGTAACTCAGTGGTGGGATTCAGCTGCTTCTGTCCGGTTTGGGAGAACTGGTAGTGGCGATTGCGGGAGGTTCCGCCCACCCACCCGGATGAATACGCGAGCATAGAGCATGCGCAGAAGGCCATGCACATGCACATAGGAGGCGAGTGCGAGTGAAGCGTGCGTGCGCGCTCACATTTGTGAACCGGTAGGGATGGTAAGTGAATTCCCCCTCTGGTGTAACTGATTTCCTAGGGCAGGGGCCTGCAGCCTTAAACACTCAAAGAGCCATTTGGACCCGTTTCCCACAGAAAAGAAAACACCAGGAGCCACAAAACCCTTCCCGTGCCTGACTATTTCTTGAGCGGCCACAAAACTAGCATACGTCGTTGAAATAAACATTCTGTTTTCTTCTGAAACTTTTCCTGTCTTGGATTTATCCATGGTTGGCCTGGATTTGTCCATGGGGGTTGAAAAGCTCAATAAATCGTGTGCCGGCAGGTGTCACACATTGGCGGTTGTGACGTATATTTTGAGTAACAGGGAGCCGCAGCAGAGGGGTGAAAGAGCCACATGCGGCTCCAGAGCCACAGGTTGCTGACCCCTGTCCTAGGCAAAGGAGAGGTTACTTTTATTCTGTCCAATCAACTTTCCTCTTGCATTTTCTTTGTTGCGTTAATCATGTCAGATGTAAATGCCTTATTCTCCAATGTGTAAATAATGTATATATGGAACATCAGAGGTTAACTTATTCTTTGGACTTTAATGTATTCATAACTTACCACTCCCATTCCTAGCTCCACCCCTTGTATATATAAGGAGCCACCCTCACCATTCTCGTCGCTTCTACCTTGAATATTCAGTGAATATAGAATGCCTATCATAATTAAAAAGAAATATATTTAAAGCTTTAACTTCTATTATCTTTATTGAGTCTGATCCTGAAAATATTGCAACAAGCTGGTAGCAGAGGATGGTTAATTGACTCAATAAGTAATTAAAAATGTCCAAGAAAGATAGGCCCAACACCAGGGCCTACAGCAAAGAAATAGAAACTGATCAAGAGATGATCAACGAATCTACCAATGCGATTTCGAGAGAATCCGAAGAATACACCACTGAAGAAGAAGAACTAATGAGTGAAAATAATGACCAGAAAGAAATCGAAATAGAAAATAACGAACTCAGGTCAGAGATATTAAAGATACTAAAAAGCCAAAAGAATGATGAAAGTCTCATCGCGGACCTCCAGGAGATGCTGAAGAACAGCGGAGCAGCGAGAGAGAAAAACGTCATTAAAGAAAAACCCAAAGATCAAAAAATCGTAAGTGAGATGACTACTGAGAAAATAGTTGTTAAAAAGAAAAGATGTGATCCCGCGCGAAATTTTGAATGGCAGCCATCTTGGTTTCAACGAACTTCAAAAGAGAATGGAGCAGAGCCAATCAAAACGCTCAGTTCAAAATTTCTGGCGCGAAAAACACTATCAGACGAAGAAAGTGAGAAAGAAGTCTCAAACTCTTCAGATGATCCAAAATCAGAAAGTGAAGACGATTTAACAAAATCTCAAGTAAAATCAGCAATGAAAACGCTTTTTGCTGCTTTTGGGCCAAGACTGAAAATTACCAAGACATCTACGAAGAAGCAAGAAATCAAACCGGCGACTCAAGACCTGCACGCTCCCATCCTGACTTCGAAAGCGACGACGCCCGAGCCCAGAGAGCCATGCCGATTTCGCCCTACACCACAGACAAAATCGAATACCAACGCACACAAAAAGAAGAAAAGAACCGTCACCACCACCAGAACCCCAAAAACCGAGCCAGAGACCGACTCATCTGAGGAGGAGCGGATCGAGAGAGCTGAAAGGGAGAGAACCTTCCACGACGCCATCAAAGAAGAAATGAGCAACGCGCATGTGCGAAACTACGTAGACGACCCAGAAGGACTTGAACTGGCCAGAGAACCGCGCAGACTCATTGCAAGCATCCCAATGCCGTTCTGTAATTTCCTGCACTTGAGAGATCACGGACTGCCCCAGGTTGTAAGTAATGGACAGAATAATGTAGGTAACTTACCCAGTGACTTCCCAAAACTTAGAATTGATGGCATTAATTTACAAGAGTGGTATCAACAGCTTCAGGTTATTTTCATGAAAGAAAATTTACTATTCTTTATAACTAGCCCTCCAAGAAGACCTTGGACTTTAAAAATAGATTGTTTACATCATAGAGCATTTTTCATAATAATATCTAGCGTGTCTCCTGCAATGTATCACAGCATCAAACCAAACCTAACTGTATCAGAAATAATTCAATGCATGTTTAATCTATTTCACAGCGATAGCGTAGCTACAACCACAAGAATGTCTAAGGATTTCTTTTCCTCTAGAGTAAAACCAGGGGTTTCTATAAGTGAGCATTTGATAAATCTAAACAAAATAAGAGCTGAGCTACAATTGAGGGGGGAAGTGATTTCAGATCAAACAATGAAAAGTGTTATTATCAATTCACTTGATCCATCATGGGATAGCTTTATGTCACACTTAGATACCATTAATTTGGGATATTTATCCATAGAAAGTCTATCTAACAAATTGATAGCAGAAGACAATTCAAGAAAAAATCGATCCAGTAACCAAACAGACCACAAACCTTTTAGGAAAGTAGTCTTTCAAGATAAACATAATGAGGCCTTTAGATGCTACAATTGTGGATCCAGGGAACATAGTAGAAGAGACTGCCCCAAAGTCTCAAGAGAGAGACATAGACCAGAATATAGGAGCAAATATAATTACAGACAATCTTCCACAGATAGACACAAATATAGAAGCCCACCAAATTACAAAGAAGGTAGAGGGGGTAGAGAAAATTCAAAAGAGAGGAAATCTGGGTCACTGAATGGGCTAAATAAACAAGACAGCACCAGAACACAGCAGGATGAGAATAACAATTGGCTTATTGATTCTGGTGCAACAAATCACACCACCAACAACAAAAGTATATTATCTTCATTTATAGAAGATAAGTTTGTGATAAAGGTAGCTAATCAAGAAAAGGTTCAAGTACTAGGCAAAGGAAATGTGACCTTGCCTGGTCTAGGGAAAATAGAGGGGGTATTATTAATCCCAGAAATACCTCACAACATACTAAGTGCCATAAAATTAAGCAGAGAATCTGATATCAATATAGTTTTCTCAAAGGGGAAAGCAACTATAGAAAAGAACAAAACAAATGTAGGTACTGTAATGATAAAAGGAGGTCTACCCTATCTGATAACTAAAGAAAGATGTTTACATAACATTGATTCAAATATGGAAGATTGTATTGAAGCAGATGATGAAAATGTCAGTAACAGTGACAATGATGAGTGTAGAATAACTCATGATCACAAAAATACATACAAGGAAAAGAAACCAAAAATAGGTAAACCAATTCATGATGAGTGTGCTCACATCTTACACAGGAAGTTAGGACATGCAAGCTTTCCTGTAGTACAAAAAATGACTGAACACGCAGAAGGTGTCAAAATAAAAAATTGTGAAAATTATTTGGAATGCTCAGTATGTAAGTCCACCAAACTAAAAACCAGTCCCAGACCAAAAAAATCTAACAGATCAACTAACAATATTTTTGATTTGGTACATATGGACTTAGTTGGTCCATTAAGTCCCTCAATTACCTATAGAAAACGTTACTTCCTAACTATAGTGGATGACTACAGCCGATATGGTTTTGTTTACACATTAAAGCACAAGGATGAAACATTTCAGAAATTTAAGGAATTCTACAAACGTATAGAAACACAACATAATATCAGAATAAAGCAAATTATGACAGATAGGGGATGTGAGTTCATGTCTAAAGAATTCTCCCAATGGTTAAAGGATAGAGGAATGTTACATTTCACGTCCAATCCTTTTTCTGCATTTCAAAATGGAGTTGCAGAGAGGAAAAATTCCACACTACAAACCATGATTAGGTGCACATTAGAGGATGCTGGTTTAGGCAAACAATTTTGGTCAGAGGCATTACATTATTCGAATTACACTCAAAATAGAACCTGGTCCAGTATTGTGAATAAGACACCATATGAGGTGATGTACAATAGAAAACCCAAATTATCACACATGCACATATTTGGAGTCACTGCAGACGTACACATACCTAAACAATTGAGGAGAAAGGGAGAAAACGTATCCAGGAGATTAAGATTCATGGGATACGAAACTGGAACCAAAGGGTACAGATTTATTGATAGTAATAACAAATTTATAGTATCCAGAACAGCTGTGTTCCATGAACAGGCCAATTGGTCAAAATTGCACCTTAATGAAATATTTCCTAATAAATGTAAAGATACGATATCTTGCGAGGAAGGAACAACAGAAAATCAAAATATTAACAAAAGTAAGAACAAAACCAAAACTTGGACTAATAGTCAGCATAAAATAAAGACAGACACATTAACAAAAAAGGAAGCTAGATATTTGCATGATAACCATAGCAAGCCTGAAAGAACTATTAGAAACAATAGAAACCAAATACCAAATAAATACAAAGATTACATAATGCATATGAATGGAGAACAAATAACACCTAATACATATGAAGAAGTATTGAAACTTCCACATGAAGAAAGAGAAAAATGGGAACTAGCTATGGAAAAAGAGATGGAAAGTTTACAAGGATTAAATGTATTCACACCTGCGATCGCACCTAAGGATAAAACAATTATAGGTACCAGGTGGATTTATAAAATTAAGAACTTAGAAGGAGGCAATACCTTATACAAGGCTAGACTAGTTGCACAAGGCTATGCACAAAAATATCCAGAAGACTATACTGATACATATTCACCCACAGTGAGAACTGAGAGTGTCAAAACAGCCCTTGTAGTAGCATCTGCACTCAATCTGGACGTATTCCAATATGACATACAGACCGCATACTTACATGCAAAATTAGATAAGGAAATATATGTAAGAGCACCACACAGTCAATACACTAATAAGAACGAAATTTGGTTATTAAATAAGAGTCTGTACGGATTAAAACAATCCGGCAAAAGATGGTACGATTGCTTGGTAAAAGTACTTAAGACCATGGATTTCAACGCCACCACTGCTGATAACTGTTTCTTTGTAAAAAAGAGTAATGATCATATTGAATTTGTATTAATTTACGTGGACGATATTTTATACATTGGAAAGCATAAAGAGAGCAGGGAAATCTTTGTAAATAAGTTAAATGAACACTTCTCACTGAAATCTCTGGGTAAAGTGAATAAATACCTTGGTGTGCAAATTAACAAAACTAAAAGGGGATTCAAACTTACACAGAAAGATAAAATCATCGAACTCCTAAACAAATGTAACTTAAATAATGCTAAAACCTGTGACACCCCTATGCAAACTGATTTTCTTAGAAACACTGATGAATCTTCCCCTGAGTTTAAAGACAACACATTTTACAGATCAGTTATAGGTTCACTCCTTTATATATCTAATTGGACTAGGCCAGATATTGCATTACCTCTCAATCTATTGTCAAGATATGTTAGTAAACCAACCTTGTATCATTGGGAAGCTGTCAAAAGAATTCTAAGATATCTGAAGGGTACATTAGATTTTTGTTTAATGTTGGAACCCAATAATGACAGAGAACCAAAAATTACTTGTTATGCTGATGCAGATTGGGCTGGTGATACATCATGCAGAAAGAGTACTTCTGGTTATGTTTTTCTATTGAATGATTGTCCAGTTTACTGGTATACTGGTAAACAAGAACTAGTAGCCACTTCTACTACAGAAGCGGAATATGTTTGTTTGTCCAAAGCTGCAAATAACCTTGTATGGTTCAATGATCTAATCACTGATGTTTGGAAGAAACCCACCTTACCATTTATTATGCATGAAGACAATAAAGCGGCCATTGAAATATCCAGATCCGATGCAATTGGACAAAGGTCCAGGCATATTGATATAAAGTTTAAGCATGTGAGACAACTGTCTCAAGACGGATTCATTAAAGCAATACATTGCGATACTTCTGAACAATTAGCTGACATATTAACAAAACCCTTACCTTCTAAACAACACAAATATTTAACTTCTAAATTATATGTATTATATTGTCCTGAATCAGAATGTAATTGGTGTTGTGTAACGAACCGGCATTTAGAGGGGGATTTGTCAGATGTAAATGCCTTATTCTCCAATGTGTAAATAATGTATATATGGAACATCAGAGGTTAACTTATTCTTTGGACTTTAATGTATTCATAACTTACCACTCCCATTCCTAGCTCCACCCCTTGTATATATAAGGAGCCACCCTCACCATTCTCGTCGCTTCTACCTTGAATATTCAGTGAATATAGAATGCCTATCATAATTAAAAAGAAATATATTTAAAGCTTTAACTTCTATTATCTTTATTGAGTCTGATCCTGAAAATATTGCAACAAATCATAACACAACAGAAGGCGGTACTTACGAGACCGCCTTCTGCCACCGATAGCCTCCCATCGACCAGTACGCTCCCACAGAGAGGGACTCCTCAGGGTGCCGTCGGTCAAACAATGTTGACTGGTGACCCCCAGGGGGAGAGCCTTCTCTGTGGGGGCACCTGCCCTCTGGAATGAGCTGCCCCCAGAGATTCGTAGGATCCCCGACCTTCGCACCTTTTGCCGTGCCCTCAAAACATTATTGTTTCACCAAGCAGGGCTGGCCTAAATGCTATTTTAATGGGTGGTTTCTATTTTAGGTCTTTCGGTCAATTATTTAATATTTTTAAATTGTCTTTTAACTTTCATATAGTTGTGGGTTTTATTTTTGGCTGTACACCGCCCTGAGTCCTTCGGGAGAAGGGTGGTATAAAAATTTAATAAATAAATAGGAGCCTGGATAGCTCAACAGACTAAAAGCCTGTTATTAACATTCAGCTGTCTGCAATTATTGCACGTTCGAATCTCGCCAGGCTCAAGGTCGACTCAGCCTTCCATCCTTTCTAAGGTAGGTGAAATGAGGACCCAGATTATGGGGGCAATAAGCTGACTTTGTATAAATATACAAAAGGATGAAGGCTGTTGCTTAACGCATTGTAAGCCGCCCTGAGTCTCTGGAGAAGGGCGGCATGTAAATAAATAAATAAATAAATAAATAAATAAATAAATAAATAAATAAATAAATAAATAGGAGGGAAACATGGGGCTCAAAGTTCTCTCTCTCCTTTTTCATAGAAAGATCCCACTTTATCAGGGTACCCTAAAAAAACTGCTTTTAAATGCTCTTCCGACTCAGTTGCTTATTGGGAATATATATATATATATATATATCTTTGGGTATTTAACATAGAGAGAAAATACAATTTGTAAGTGACGCTGTTTGGCATTCTAATAAGCGCTAACATGCTTCTCCAAGCGAATGGCAATTTTAAACCAGATGGTACCTGAACAAGCTGTAATACTCCAAGGGAAGTGGAACTGAGCACCCTCCCCCACAGAACGTGTGTTAGGCCGCAAACCTATACACATTGTTCTAGGAGTAAGTCCCACTGAACTTAATTGGAATTACTTCTGTGACAAGACAAATAGACCTTTTGAAATCTTTTTATTTGTCTTTGCCTGGATCCAGATCTGGTTAGTTAAAGAATAGGTCAAGACTTGAAATCACTTGGAAACCTGTTGAGAGTAATTCCGGTTCGTGGAGTAGCTGGTAAATTAGAATTGGGGGGTTGTACTGTAAATACAACTTCTTGAAGAAAATCGACCTTTTTTTTCCTAATAGCCAAAATGTAAAACAAACAAACAAACCTGAATGGGAGAAGAGAACATGGAGCAGACGTGCAGATGTTAGAAGTTCATTAGTATGTCATTACGGAATAACAGAGTTGGAAGGGATTTTGGAGGTCTTCTAATCCAACCCTCTGCTCAGGCAGGAAGCCCTATACCGTTTCTGACAAATGGTTGTCCAATCTCTTCTTAAAAACTTCCAGTGTTGGAGCATTTACAACTTCTGGAGGCAAGTTGTTCCACTGGTTGATTGTTCTCACTGTCAGGAAATTTCTCCTTAGATCTAGGTTGCTTCTCTCCTTGATGAGTTTCCACCCATTGCTTCTGGTCCTGTCTTCAGATGCTTTGGAGAATAGGTTGATTCCCTCTTCTTTGTGGCAACCCCTGAGATATTGGAACGCTTCTATCATTGCTATTACCATCAGAGAAGAACTGAAGAATGGCCAACAAAGAGGAATGATAGGGAGTTGTGATAGGGAGTTCATTTCTTTGTTGAGGTCATTGCCTGTAATTCCTTCAACTACAATATGTTCTATCAAAACCAGATGCCCTCCAGAATGCCAGAGCTATCTCCGTTGTTTAGCAAAGTGAGGTACTTGTCTTAGATACCACGTTTTCATGAAAAAAGCAGAAATGTGATTGGTTATTTGCATTGCCATGGAATGTTATTGGACAACTAAGTCAATCATCTCTCAGAAAAGCTCACCTTGTCAGAGTCCTGTTGTAGGGAACCAGAATTAAGTTGTAAATACACCACCTAAACCATCAACCAAAAATGGAAACAGACATCGAATCAATCATTATGTATATCTCTGGACTTCCTAAGGCTGACCTCCACCAAAACAGCTATGGAATCCCATTAATTCATCAATACAAACATTTGTCTTTTTGTTGCCGGAGTGAGTTATGACTGTGTCCTCCTCCAAGACAGATTGATAGCTCTCAAGCACTTACTGGCTGAGAATACTGGAAGATTACGGAAGAGAATTCAGGAAAGGGGAGGAAAAGATATGTAGAAATCTTTTAATTCCATGTTCGATTGCACTTGTTTTGTCTTCCGCATCTGAGCTCAGTTCTACTCAGCAGGTGAAGGGGCTTAAATCTTTGCAAACAGGTTTGGCCGTCACTGATTGGGGATAATTTGGAGAAATTGACACAGTTCCATGCACCCAGATCATCATCATCATCTTCATTTAACAATCCCATAATCCCTTGCTGGGTGGAGTCTAGGCAACTGAATGGAGCTAGCAGAGTGCTTTAATGGCCAGATGCCCTCCCTATCACCAATGCGGAGTTCTGTTCAGCAGCTATATTCTCAGTGTCCCCAGAGAGAAAAATATTTGCCTCTACCTAGGATTGAACTCACAGCCTCCTGAACTGTGAGGTGAGAGCTTCACCTCTAGGCCACTGCACCACTCCATGCACACAGATCTCACTTTTAAAACCACCTCCAAATCTATATTGGGGAAAGTAGGGAAAAAGTAAGCCCGGGAACTTGTTTATTCAGGAGAAGAAGCTACTTGGTGATTTTTTTATATTTCTTTCTTTGGAAATACAGTGTTGATAGAATATATTATAGTCACTTACAAATAGTACAATTTTGATGAGGAGAATTGTACTATTTGTAAGCGACTACAATATGTTCTATCAAGATTGTATTTCCAAAGGTATTAGCCAATGGGGAAATTCAAATTTTTTTACAGCCGGTTCTGGGGCGTTGCTTAGCGGGTGTGGTGTAGCTTGGTGGGCGTGGCAGGGGAAGGATATTGCAAAATCCCCATTCCCTCCCCACTCCTGGGAGAAGGATATTGCAAAATCTCCATTCCCACCCCACTCCTGGGGGAAGAATATTACAAAATCTCCATTCCCACCTCACTCCTGGGGGAAGGATATTGCAAAATCCCCATTCCCTCCCCATTCCTGGGGGAAGGATATTACAAAATCTCCATTCCCACCGCACTCCTGGGGGAAGGATATTGCAAAATCCCCATTTCCTCCCCACTCCTGGGGGAAGGATATTGCAAAATCTCCATTCCCACCCCAGTCTGAGGTCAACCAGAGCTGGCATTTGCCGGTTCTCCGAACTACTCAAAATTTCCACTACCGGTTCTCCAGAACCTGTCAGAACCTGCTGGATTTCACCCCTGATATTAGTCCTTTACTCCGCAGACCATGGCAGGTATTTTTTTAGAAACAGTAATAGAAATCAGTTATTGATCCAAAAGCTATTTGATTCCGTCTTGGTTGAGCTACAGTTTGGTCTTGTTACTCAGTGTTATTCTCTATGTTTAATTGGTTGGTTAGGCCTTCTATTTATGCATTTCTTTAATTGTATATTGTTTATTGTTTAATTTGACTTGTAAACTGCCAAGAGTCATCCTGGATTACAGCAGACTGTAAACCCGATCAACGAACAAATAAAATGTTGGGTAAAGGTTTTTTTGAAATAAGGTTCTTTGCCTTCAGGACATGTATGTGAACAGTACCAGCTATGACTTGACTTAAGCCTGACTGAGTTAAAGTGTGGGAATCTGGGTTTTCACCGGATCGCTTTAAGCATGCCTCTCTCTGTCTCTGTCTCTGTCTCTGTCTCTGTCTCCGTCTCCGTCTCTGTCTCCGTCTCCGTCTCCGTCTCCATCTCCGTCTCTGTCTCCATCTCTTTCTCTCTCTCTGTGTGTGTCTCTCTCTCCCCCTCCCCCCTCTCTCCTCTCTCTCTCCTCTCTTTCTCCTCTCCCTCCCTCCCTCCCTCTTCTCTCTTTTTTGCAGAGTATTTTGCAGTATCCTTCCCTTGGAGTAAGGTGGAATGGAGATTTTGCAGTATCCTTCCCCTGCCATGCCCACCAAGCCACACCACACCCACCAAGCCACGCCCACAGAACCGGTAGTTAAAAAAAAAATTGAATTTCACCACTGACACACTCCCCGGAAATCATCGGTGATTAAAAGAAGAATGTTATGCTTTATCTGTGGTTTGTATCTCATTCAGGCATCTGGGATTACAAAGCAAACCAATTCTCCTTCTGAGCCAAAAGCAGCTTTTTCCACAAGAACAAAATGTTCCAGACTTACTTCATCAATGCTTTCGACAGATGGCACGTTTTGTTTATGTGTACGAAGCTAAGGCCTGAAAAAAAAAAAAATCGCAGGAAGTCCAATATTCCATTAAGATTGTAGAGGTAGGCCTGAATAACGTCGGATAAAATATTGTCTCTTCCCAAAGCTTCCTAACGTGCTCGGATCCAAATCTGGCTTTTGGCTGGCAGGCAGGGATCATTCAAGTCAGCTTCGCGGCCGGCTCTATCTACAGGCAAAATCAGAAAACGGGCAGCTAATTATAACTTTCCCGAAAGAGCAATCAATTTATTACGCAATGCATTTTTATTTTGTGTTTATTTTGTATGTCCACCCTGGCTTCGATGCTGAACACCGTGATCCCAGTTAGGGATGTAAAAAAAAACCAAAACCTACTGGTCCAAAGTCTGAGCATTCTAGGGAACAAAATAAACATTTTCCTCCTTCCTGGACCATTAGAGAATAACAAAGTTGGAAGGGACCTTGGAGATAGAACATAGAACATAGAATCCTAGGGCTGAAAGGGACTTGGGAGGTCTTCTAGTCCAACGCCCTGTCTCCAAGCAGGAGTTCTTATACCATTCTGGACAAAGGGTTATCCAATCTCTTCTTGAAAACCGTTGTCTTAAAACTCTTTCTTGTTCTATTGTGATGTTCAGCTTCTTTGCAGTATAAGAGCTGAGGTGGCGCAGTGGTTAGAGTGCAGTACGCAGCTACTTCAGCTGACTGCTAGTTCAGCTGATCTGCGGATCAAATCTCACCGGCTCAAGGTTGACTCAGCCTTCCATCCTTCCGAGGTGGGTAAAATGAGGACCCAGATTGTTGGGGGCAATATGCTATTTAGTATACTGTCTTCGGTGTAAGCCGCCCAGAGTCCTTGGAGAGTGGGCGGCATAGATAATATAATAATAATAATAATAATAATAATAATAATAATAATAATAATAATAATAATAAAAATTGTGCCAAGATTAAGGAAGTTGAGGTTGTACGCTTGAGTAATTACAGCTGGGCACAAACATGGCCAATACTTGAAAAGTATTGAAGGCAAAGCTGCAGAAACTAACTTGGAACTGGTTGATCAGGAGTACTGAGAAACAGAAAGCTTTATTTTGGCAGCTCAAGAACAAGCCCTAGCCACAAACTGTTGAAGGATTCAACATGTTACCACCACAGCAATGCCGCCTCTGCAATAAGAGACAGTTGACCACCTATCAGTGGGTGCAGCAAAATTTCACAAACTGACTACCTACAACGCCATGAGTTGCTAAAAAAAATTGTGCCAGAAGTTTGGATTTGAGTACAGCAAAAACCACTGGGAACATCAGGTTGAGAAAGTTTTAGAGAATGAGAAACTCAAGATCTTGTGGGACTTTAGGATTCAGACTGACAGGCACTTGATCCACAACACACCTGACATAACAATAGTTGAAAAGAAAAAAGTATGGTTCATTGACATTGCAATACCTGGTGATGCATGGATTGAAGATAAGCAGCAAGAAAAAATCACAAAGTACCGGGATTTGCAAATTGAAATTGAGCGACTGTGGAAAAAGAAATCGTGTGTTGTCCCAATTGTAATTGAGCCCTCGGAGCAATACCCAAAGGGCTACCCCGCTATTTAGAAATTCTAAATTTGCCGGACTTGAACATTTTGACTCTAATTTTGACTCTACAAAAAACCACCTTACTCGGAACAGCTTATATCCTCCGACGATACCTTAACAGTTCCTAGGTCCTTGGTTAGGACTCGAGCTGCTGAGCTATTAACCAGCCTCAAAGGCTGTGAATCTCACTAAAGATTAACCAATAAATAATAATAATAATAATAATAATAATAATAATAATAATAATAATAATAATAATAATAATAATAATAATAATAATAATAATATCTTTTAGACAAAACCCTTGGCCTTTTCTTGCACTTGACTGGAGTTCGATGTTTAGATAAAATCCCCTGCCCAGGCAGGAAACCCCATACCATTTCAAACACATCGTTGTCCAATCTCTTCTTAAAAACTTCCAGTGTTGGAGCATTCACAACTTCTGGAGGCAAGTTGTCCCACTGATTAATTGTTCTCACCATCAGGAAATTTCTCCTTAGTTGCTTCTCTCCTTGATGAGTTTCCACCCACTGCTTCTTGTCCTGCTCTCAGGGGCTTTGGAGAATAGCTTGACTCCCTCTTCTTTGTGGCAGCCCCTGAGATAATGGAAGACTGCTATCATGTCTCCCCTAGTCCTTCTTTTTATTAAACTGGACATACCCAGTTCCTGCAACCGTTCTTCATATATTTTAACCTCCAGTCCCCTAATCATTTTTGTTGCTCTTCTCTGCTCTCTTTCTAGAGTCTCCACATCTTTTTTACATGATGTAAAAAAGATGTTTTCAACTCAACATTATGTTGAGATCTTTCTGGAAGTGATCCAGTTCTTCTCAGAATGGTACATGCTATATATCATATTACAAGTTCCGATATTTCTTGAGGGATCTCCCTGAGAAAAACCACCTTCTGTGATGGATAGATATTTGATCCGTATTATTTCTTCAGCCTTTAGAGTTAAAGACTTTTCATTGTTGGTGAATTACAACTTCCAAGATCCATGGTCATTAGCTACTCTGGTCAAGATTGCTTGTAAATCAAAAAGCAGCAGCATCTAGAAGGCCGCATTACACACACATACAAACACATACACACAGAGAAGGAGGGAGAGAAAGAATGTACATCACTCTGCTTTGGAAGATAGGATTAATAGCCTTCTTCAACCAACAGTTATGTCTTGTTGCCTAATATCAACCCTTCAGGGTAGATCAGATTGGAATCAAAGTTATGAATGCTAATTGTTGTTGTGGTTAGTTACGAAGTCGTGTCTAACCCATCGCAACCCCATGGACAATGTTCCTCCAGGACTTCCTGTCCTCTACTATCCCTCGGAGTCCATTTAAACTCACGCCGACTGCTTCAGTGACTCCATCCAGCCACCTCATTCTCTGTTGTCCCCTTCTTCTTTTGCCCTCAATTGTTCCCAACATTAGGCTCTTCTCCAGTGAGTCCTTCCTTCTCATTAGGTGGCCAAAGTATTTGAGTTCCCTCTTCAGGAGCTGGCCTTCTAAAGAGTAGTCAGGATTGATCTCCTCTAGGACCGACTGGTTGGATTGCCTTGCAGGGCTGGAGAGGAGGCCTGCTGGCCATCGCACCTGTGCGATGCATTTATGTATTGATATTTTATATTTATGCTTTCAATAGATACCTAGGAAAGAAGCTTACCTCTTCCATCAGCTGCCGTAACTGCTCACCCTAGATCCAACTGCACACCTACACCATAGTAACAAGTGCTTCTCCCATGTCAACAGACTCACTTATAATGACATTTCCAAGCATTCCTACACAGTAAGTTCTTCATGCTCCTGATCACAATTAGCCTTTCGTTGCTAATCCAAAATTACTCACAAAAGTGACTCAGCAAATTTTCAAGCAAAATAATCATTGCTGAATTAGGGACCATAGGAGAAGGAGGAAGCAAAACCTGAAGGCAACGTTAAAAGAGTTGCAAGAACTGAGCATGGCTAGTCTAGTGAAGAGAAGGACCAGGGATGACATGATAGCAGTCTTCCAATCGTTGAGGGTCTATCACAGAAAAGAAGGGGACGATCTATTTTCCAGAGCATCCAAAGGCCACATAAGTAGGGGTGAAATCCAGAAGATTCTAACAGGTTCCGGAGAACTGGTAGCGGAAATTTTGAGTAGTTCGGAGAACCAGCAAATACCACCTCTGGCTGGCCTCAGAGTGAGGTGGAAAAGGAGATTTTGCAATATCCTTCCCCTGCCACGCCCATCAAGCCACCCCCACAGAACTGGTAGGGAAAATCTTTGAATTTCACCCCTGCACACAAGGAACAGTGGATGGAAACTGATCGAAGAGAGATTCAACCTATAAATAAGGAGAAATTTTCTGACAGTGGGAACCATCAACCAACGGGAACGGCTCGTCTTCGGAGATTGTGGATGTTTCATCAGTGGAGGCTTTCAAGAAGAGACTGGAGAACCACTTGTGAAAAAGGGTAGAGGGTCTCCAACTAGAGCAGTGGGTTGGAGTAGATGACCTATAAAGTCCCTTCCAACTCTGTTATTCTGAATTAGGGACCATAGGAGAAGAAGCAGCAGAACCTGGAGGCGGAGTTAAAAGAGGGATCAGCCTAGAATTCCTACATAGCCACAAGTGAGCTAAGTTCAACCTCCCTTGAATTCCATTGACCCTTATCTAACTCTTAACCATGGTGCTAACCATTAGTTGAGAAGATTTGTGTGCATAGGTTTTTAGCAATAAATCAGTTTAATTGAACCCTCAGGTAGGACCTTTCTTTCCCCACCTGATGGGAACACATGAATTCAAACCAAAAGAAAAGCATAACAGAACTGAACACTCGGTCTTACTCATATGTTTTTAACATTTATATTACATTTTTGTTAATATCACTCTCCCCATTCCCACTCAGTTGTATGAAATCTTCGCGTACATTTTTAATCCAGCCCAGTTTTATTGCATTTATTATTATTTTTTTAAAAAAAATCGCCATTTCTTTCAGCAACGCATTCTGCATTTTGAACCAAAGCACCTTTGTATGGATTCTCTTGTATCTTCCACAAACCTGGTGTAAAATTCCAGCTTCCCCCACATAATAACTACTTGTTCATCTATTAAAGGCTTAGAGATTCCTGATGCTTCAAATCGACTGAATCCTTTGTTCCAGAAAAACCATAAATACCGCAAAAGGACTATAATCCATGCCAATGTAATATTTTTTATTTTATGCCATGCTTTTAAAATGCCCCAGTTTGTCTGGGAATTATAAAGAATTGAAAGGCAAATTTAAAATTAACTGTAGGGTAGTATAGGGTTTTTTTTTCTCCTGATTTTAAAGCCACGGTATAATTTTATTGTTTGTAATTTTGTGGACACCCATCCAGGGATCTCTTTTAATGGCAGTGGTGCAAAACCTAGGGAATTGTACAAATAAATACTTTGGCAAAAGCAGCATTTCAGTTCCCTATTTCTCTGAGCTATCACAGTTAAACTATCCTGGGGAATTTTCACTTAACTTTTAAACACAAAGCAACACAAAGAATTTAAAATTATTTCTACGCCTGACCCGAGAGCCAGCTTTTTCTTTCCTAGTGGTTAAAGTACCAGCTAGAAACCAGGAGGCTGTGAATTCTTAGGGACGACAAAGCTATTTGGGCCAGTCAGTCTTTCCAAGCTCTAGGAAGAAGACAATGGCAAACCACTTCTGAAAAAAAGAGAAAAGAAGTTAATCAGGGCAGTTGCTAGAAGTCAAAATCCTGGTTAGAAAAACTAAAGTGGATTGGGGTAGGAGTTCTATTAACCTGAATTTGACAGATTTGGATTACCTGAGTCTAGATGTGGCGACCTTTGTAAATTCAGCTATACCTCAAATTTCAACTAATGTTCTTTTTCTTTCTTTCTTTCTTTCTTTTCTTTTTTTTTGAAGCCACACTTCATGCTTATGCTAGCCACACTTCATGCTATATGATAAACCGAAACTAAGCAAATCACATTAGCCGAATGCATAAGCCCAGGAGTTCATAACGATTATACCTACAGTATTTAACTACTAGCTGGGATCAGCACGTATATAACGTCTACATTCCCTCCAATTATTTTCATAAGCATTAAAATTCACTGGGTAGTTACTTATCTGTTAGTTGCTCGGCTGAAAACAGAAAATCAACAAGACAGACTGAATTGAAACTGGGCTGGATTTTAACAAGCTTTGAAAACCAAGCCCTTGGCCGACCTTGGAATCTCATCAAGAGCCTCGCAAAAGCTTGCATGCTGATATATATATATATATATATATATATATATATCATATATATATATATATTCATTCCCTGGCAGGTTTCCCGCAATTTCGGAAGTGTTGGGTTGCTTTTCAACACCCTCAGTCACTTTTCTGCTCCTCTGCTGTTATTTTTATTTACCGCGCTAATTTGTTTACTTGTTCCTAAACTCACTATTGATTTAAATTAAGCTCACCAAGGCTCATTAGCTCTCAAAACTTGCAGTTGGTTTCAGCTCCATTTACATGCTCAGGGTTTGCACATGGAAATACCTGAGTTGTTTTAGCATCTGTTGTGCTGGTAAACAATTCAGCGGCCACTCCTTTTTTCAAAAGGCGTAAGAAATAGATAGATAGGTAGATAGATAGATAGATAGATAGATAGATAGATAGATAGATAGATAGAGAAAGAGAAAGAAAGAATATGCACATAAAAGCCTACAAAAAAGAAAAAGAAACATTGTACCTTTACAGGGAGGATACTTGAGAAGAGGGTGTGGCTCACTGATGACGCCTTACAAGGCAGAAATAACTATCTGAGTCTCCCAATGAGCAGCACAGAGTTGCTGTTTGTCAGCAAGATACAAAAAGCCCAGAAACTTGTGAATGAGATTTCACAGAACCAGGGCTGCAGAACATCTTAGCTTACGTAGGTAAAACCTGGCTAGAAAGAATATATATATATCTTCTTAAGTTTTTGCGGGTGTTAATTATGCGAGTAAATAATGCGAGTTAAAATCTCTGGTGTTTTCCCCTTGTCATTATAAGTTTGTTAGTTAAAATGTTTAAAATCCTGGCTAAGATCACAGCTCAGAATCCTCTAAATTCCCAAACAAAACCCTTTTTAAGGTCTTTCAAAAACTCTGGCTGAAATCCTAACCAACACTTTAAGGTTAGGCAACGTTTCGACAAGCTCTCTACCTTGTCATCTGCGGGCCTTTATTATCAGTTTAGAAGCTGTGGGTCCTGCTTCATTATCCTAGCTGCAGCCTGAATGTGCGTTAAAGGTCCAGTTTTCTCTGGCTCCCTATTACCAACTGTCAACTGCAAAGAGGTAAGAATTCTAGTAGGCATCACAATACCACTGGTTGCCTGTTGAGATCTTAGCATATCTTCTGGCTTGTTTCTCTCTCTCTCCCTATTGCTAGCTATCGACTGCAAAGAGGAAAGGGTTCTTGTATGCATTACAACACCACTGGTTGCCTGTTGGGATTTCTGCCTATCCTCTGATGTTAAAATTTGGCTTGAACCAAATTTTGAATTATTATTACTATTACTATTACTATTACTATTATTATTATTATTATTATTATTATTATTATTATTATTATTATTATTATTATTATTATTTGAATGGGTAGGTTTGGGAAATAAACCTAGCATGTGGCAATGCAACATTTCCTAGATATGGCAAAAGGGAAGGGGCTCACAACTACACTGCCAACACAACCGCACTGTGTATGAGTGTCACAACTTCATCTGACAAACTTACCACATTGTCATGGCAACACAATTTCTAGCATTTTCTGTTTTTGAAAGGGTGGGTGCACAGAGATCTGTAGTGAACAGCAACCTCAACCTGTATTGAGAATCCCAGGTGGATAAAACAAAGCCATTCAGGAGCATCCTGACCAGAGCTTCTTGTTCAAAATCTCACAATGGGATCAAAGAAGAAACGCTGAGATATGGATCAAGACATCAGATCAATTATTAATTAATGCATTAATACATTATTTAGCTTCGCTGGAGGAAGCGCGCTCAGCTTGCCTGGAATTTTAGTATCAGTCTTGGAAAGGGTAAAGCCAACAACTGTGAGCTCGGAGTTTTTAATGCCACCGTCCCAGGCTGAACAAGATGAAAGCGAAATTGTTACGCCGTGAGAAACTTTCCGTGTTGGAAACAGCTGGGGAAAAAGGAGAAGTTTGGCCAACTCTTCAAAGGAGCTGCCTATGCTCAGCTAGCCATCTTTTCTTTGAGGAGATCAAACTGGGTCACGGAAAATGTAGGGGGGACCACCAAGATTAGGAGACCTCTGGAAGGTCCTTCAGGTCCCCTTAAACTTACCAATATAATAAAACCAGTGGTGGAATTCAAATTTTTTACTACTGGCTCTGTGGGCGTGGCTTGGTCGGCATGGCAGGGGAAGGATACTGCAAAATCCCCATTCCCTTCCCACTCCTGGGGAAGGATACTGCAAAATCCCCATTCCCTTCCCACTCCTGGGGAAGGATACTGCAAAATCCCCATTCCCTCCAGGGGTGGGTTCTACTTACCTTTACTACTGGTTCGCAATGGGACCATGCACAGAAGCTTCCTGATGACATCAGGGTCGGTGGGTGGAGCCTCCCGCCGGTTTTACTACTGATTCTATAGAACCAGTCCAAATCGGGGGCAACCCACCACTGATTCCCTCCCCCATCCTGGGGAGCATTTGCCGGTTCTCTGAACTACTCAAAATTTCCACTATCAGTTCTCCAGAATCTGTCAGAACCTGCTGAATTTCACCCCTGCATAAAACAGTATGTTATTTATACCTCACGCTAAGCCAACATTTCTGAGAAATTAGAGGAATGTGACATGCTCAGACAACCAGTGGTAGGATTCCAAATCTTTTCTTACCGGTTCTATGAGAGAGTGCTTCGTGCACGTGCGCAACACTCAAAGACCGCCCTCGGTGTCAGCACTGGTGAGCTGAGCTGTTGTTTAGCTCAGCTGAGGCGCAGCAATCCTCTCTGCTGCGCGGATCAGCTGCTGAGGTAAAAAACAAGGGAATATAGGACAGGGAATGCGGGGCCAGCCAGAGGTGGTATTTGCCGGTTCTCCGAATTACTCAAAATTTTCATTATCAATTCCCCTGAATCGGTCTGAACCGGCTGAATACCACCTCTGCAGACAACAGGAGTAGACAAGAGACCACAAGAGCTGCTTCCATGAGGAGAAGGACTGAGAGGTAACATGATAGCGGTCTTCCAATATCAAGGGGCTGTCATAGAGATGAAGACGGAGGTCAACCTATTCTCCAAAACACTAGAGGGCAGGACAAGAAGTAATGGACTTTATCAAAGAGAGGCCCAACCTGAAACTAAGGAGAAATGTTCTGTCAGTGAGAATGAATTAAACAGTGTTAACGACTTACCTCCAGAAGTTGTGAATGCTCCAACACTGGAACTTTTTAAGAAGAGAGTGGACAACTATTTGCTTGGAATGACAAAGGGCTTCCTGCCTGACCAGGGGGTTGGATTAGAAGACCTCCAAGGTCCCTTCCAATTCCGTTAATCCGTATTCTGATCTGTTCATTGCCATGTTGGAGAGAGGCTCCATGGGTCCACTAAATTGTCCTTCTTCACAGCCTTGCATATTATTTTGTTTACAGCTAAAGGTTAAAAACTAGCCTTTATTTCATTTACTAGGGTCTCCATAAGAGGGACACGGTGGCTCAGTGGCTAAGATGCTGAGCTTGTCGATCGAAAGGTCGGCAGTTCAGCGGTTCGAATCCCTAGTGCCGCGTAACGGGGTGAGCTCCCGTTACTTGTCCCAGCTTCTGCCAATCTACCAGTTCAAAAGCATGTAAAAAATGCAAGTAGAAAAATAGGGACCATCTTTGGTGGGAAGGTAACAGTGTTCCATGCACCTTTGGCGTTGAATCATGCCGACCACATGACCATGGAGACGTCTTCGGACAGTGCTGGCTCTTCGGCTTTGAAACGGAGGTAATCACTGCCCCCTAGAGTTGGGAACGACTAGCACCTGTGTGCGAGGGGAACCTTTACCTTTACCTTAGGGTCCCCATGTCTCTGCCTCAGGATCCTGATGTTATCCCGAGTTGAATAAAATAGCTGGAGTTTGTTCTTGAATTGTAAACTATGTCTCCTTTGGGACTGGCAAATCTGGGATAGCAGTTGGAACAACACAAGAAACAAACTTCCAGAAATGAGAAAGGTGTATGTGGTTGTGTGTGCATTTGTGTTTGTGTGCGTGTGCGTGTGTGAGAGAGAAAGAGAAAGGGAGAGGGCAAGAGAAAGGGAGAGAGAGTGAGAGTGAGAGCGAGGGAGAGGGGAAGAGAGGGAGAGGGAGAGAGGGAGTGGGAGAGGGAGAGAGAGGGGGAGAGGGAGAGAGGGAGAGGGATAGAGGGAGAGGGAGAGGGAGTGAGAGCGAGAGAGAGAGAGGGAGAGAGAAAGAGAAAGGGAGAGGGAGAGGGAGAGAGGGAGAGGGAGAGAGAGAGAGAGCGAGAGAGAGAGAAAGGGAGAGGGAGAGAGAGGGGAGAATGGGTACTGGCTTGTTCTTTTCTCTTTTAATGTCCTCAGAAGCTTTCTATAAATGCTTTTGCCCTCATCCTTCATATGCTTTCGCTCAGCCACTTCAATTACAAGACTAAGCCAGATTTCTCACAAATCAATAGCTTTCTGTCAATAGCTTTTTTATCTATAGGCCACCCATACCAGGACTGCTCACTGTAAAACCTTTGGACAGGACACAAATCAATTTGTCTGTGCTTGATCTACAAGGGTAGATCGCTTGGCAAGGAATGACGGAATGCTGGAAGAGAATTGCAAGGGAAGAATTATGTACTCCGGCCCATTCTTCACCTAACTTTTGTGTTGGTGTATCATGGGCTGTGTGAAGAGCATCCGAAGTACAATGCCCATTTTTCCCCCTGAATAAATGGCTCTATCCATCAACTAAAGAACCTTTATATGTATCGTCACTTCAACAGGCATTTGATATTTCTTAGACCTAAAGAAGAAACCATCTAAGAGATGCTTGAAAGGCTTAAAAAAATCGAACAATTGCTGATGGGGAAGATGCAACCTCCTGAGTTAGTTATAAATTGCTTTGGCCTCCATTAAAGAATCGCCATTTTTAACACACAGGGCCACAATGGAAAAAAATGGAGCTGAGCTCGTTAGCGTTTGTCAATGGAATTTAAAACTTGGGGCTCTTAAAGTTGGCTCGAAGCATTGCAACGAGCAATGAGAAATTGCAGCCAATTTGGCCTCTTGCCAAATCTAACGATAGTCAAGGTGCCTTCTCAGGCCAGCATCACCCTCCATGGAAACCAGAGTGATACTACTGTGATGTCTTGCTTCTGGATTAAACGGGAACATGGGAGCAAAGAAGCCTGAAGACCACTGGAAAGGTGATTGCGCAATAAGAAACAGATGTTCGTTTATGCTGCTAGGCTATCATAAACTCCATAAATGCAACACTTCAAGAAATAATTCCAGAAGCTGAAAATTCCAAGATCTTACCAGAGACATTTAATAAAGAATTGCAACATTTAATTGTGAATATTTTAACAGTGGCTTGAATTGTATTTGCTAAAAATTGGAAAGGAGAGAAGATAATTACTGTTGAAGAAATTATCAAGAAAATGTTGGACTGTGCTGAAATGAGTAAACTGACATTTGAAATAAGAGAACGGGAAGATAAACAATATTATTTGATATGGGAGTTATTTTATCAATGGATAGATAATAAAACATGGAGATGAAATATGATATATGGAATGAAATTAAGATAAAATCTGTAAACACTTTTTTCTTTTAGGGGAAAAGTACATTTGTCATATATTGATACTTTGAAGATTTTTGGGAGCACGAAAGGATTTTAACCGATCGAAACACTGTCTGTAATTGTTTGAAAGGATGATGTTTTTTATGTTGTTTTTGTTTAAATAAATAAATAAATAAATAAATTCTTTTTTTTAAAAAAAGAAATAATTCCAGAAGCTGATTCTCTCCCATCATATTGCTCAAAATCTGGTGGGGAAAAACATAATCAGGGACAGTTCTCTTCCCAACTTCATCTGGAGAAGCTTCGCATGTTCTGGTGATGGGTCTCAAACAGCCCTTACAACACAGTCCTTTCAGCAGTTCCAAAAAGTTTGCACGCCCATTTGCACTATTCAGGTGACCCTGAGGGCATAGATAAACCTCCATGTGGCCTCGGCGACTCTCAGAAAGAGTGCTAACGACCAGAGGACTGCAAAGAATATAATGCCTTCCATCCGCCATCATTCAATCAGAACTGAAGAAGCTTCTTGGATGAGAAGTGAAATGTCTTCAAGGAAAAGCAAAGAAAGTCCAGTTGCCTCTTGAAGAAAGCACCTTTATTTATTTATTTAAAAATTTATTTATTTATTTATTTATCCTTTGGGGACCTGCATTTCCCAGGAACGTTTGCCACATCAATGTACCGCTTAAAAGACCACTGTCTTTATGTTTGTTTGTTTGTTTTAATTGAAACTTCTAAACCAGGGGTCGGCAACCTTAAACACTCAAAGAGCCACTTCCGGTCCTAACCGGAAGTCCCCCGTTCAATTTTGGACCGGAAGTCCGGTTCCCCTACCATAGAGTCTCCTCCTAGCATGGCATCCTTTTTCCTCTACTAGTCTTAACCCTATCAATTGTGGGCTGACCTGAAAACTCGCCCCTTGCCATAGAGCCTCCTCCTGGCATGCCCTGCTCTCCCCTCACAACTGGAAGCTCCTCTTAAAATTGTGGTGCCGACTGGCGACCGGGAGCCGCAGCAGAGGGATGAAAGAGCCACATGCGGCTCCAGAGCCGCAGGTTTCTGACCCCTGTTCTAAAGAAAGAAAAATGCACACAAACTCATATAAACCGATGAGGACAAAGAGGAAAAGCGGCAAAGAGAAAGCCAAACATTCAAGACAAGGGTGGAAAGTTGAAGACAAAAATAGAAAAGAGGGGACAATGATATAAGGAAGTGACTTCCAATGTTCTTCGCAACAGTTATAAGTACAAATATATTTAACCCACCCCCCACTCTAAAATTATATCGTATCACTCTTCTTTCTACAATCTACCCTGTCTAATCATCCAAAGCATAAATCACAAATTTATTCTTTTTTTCCTTTTTATGCAAAGATCCCCTTAAGAAGCTTCCAGTCCTCAATAAATTTGGATAATGTATTTTTATTTTTTTCCACACACAAACACACACACCCCTAATCAAAGAAGTCCATTTCAGCGAAATCTGTCAACCTCACCAACCATTTCTCCGTGGTGGGTCCAAGGTCTCTCTGTTATGTCAGCCACTAATGGGAGAGCTGTCAGTGTAATGCACATGTGATTGTGTTTCTCTGCCTTTCATGGAGATCTGAACAGTTGCTTACAACACCTTGAATAACAAGTTCCCCGAGAAAAAAAAAACCCGAGATTGAAGACAATAGAGGTCATTTTAATTGCCGTTGCCTCTGGAAAGTGTGGAAATTCTCTCCTATCTATGCCAAGGTCACTTTCATTAATTCACACGTTCCCAAAACAGCAAGGTTAGCATAAGGCCAAAATAAAATAAAATAAAATAAAAATAAAAAGGAGCATAGAAACACCTCTGTGATGTTCCTCGTTCTTTCTAAAAGTAAACTGCGGTAAGGAAAAAAAAGGAAATATAGGTGGTCCTTGATTTATGACCGCAATTGCTTCTGAAATTTACGTCACTAAGCCAGACAGGGGTTTAAGTTGAATTTCACCCCATTTTATGAACTTTCTTGCTGCACTTCTTAAGTGAATCACTGCCATGGTTAAGTTAGCGAAACGGTTATTAAGAGCAGAAGTGGTATTCAGCCGGATCAGACCAGTTCGCTCGAACCGGTAGCGGAAATTGCAGGTGGGCCAGCCCAGCCACCCCGGCTCTATGCCATGCTATTTAAGCGCATTCTTGAGATTGGGAGCGTGTGTGGAAGGTGCGCGCCAGAGGTGGGTTTCAGCAGGTTCTGACCAGTTCTGGAGAACCGGTAGTGGAAATTTTGAGTAGTTTGGAGATCCAGTAGTAAAAATTCTGACTGGCCCCGCCCCCATCTATCTCTGCCTCCCAAGTCCCAGTTGATCGGGAGGAAATGGGGATTTTGCAGTAACCTTCCCCTGGATTGGGGAGGGAATGGAGATTTTACAGTATCCTTCCCCTGCCACACCCACCAAGCCACGCCCACCAAGCCATGCCATGCCACGCCCACCAAGCCACACCCACAGAACCGGTAGTAAAAATTTTTTGAAACCCACCACTGGTACGCGTGTGAGCAAAGCACATCCACAGAAGGCCAGGTGCAGGTGCGGATGGCAGGCATGTACATGAACTGTTCACGCATGCAGGAACTGGGCGCACATGCATGAAGCAAGCGTGCATGCGCACGGCGAACCGGTAGTAACATAATGTGAAATTCACCGTTGATTGAGAGGATGTGGTTTCCCCGTCGACTTTGCTTGTTGGAAGGTCAACAAAAGAGGATCACATGACCCCAGGACTCTGTAACCATCATAAATATGAATCCGTTGCCAAGCATCTGAATTTTGATCACGTGACTGTGGGGATGCAGCAATAGTTAAGAACCTTGGTAGTACAGGTAATAGTTAAGAGCCTTGGTAGTACAGTGGTCTAAAGCACCCTGTTATTAAGACCAGCTGCCCGCAATTACTGCAGGTTCGAATCTCGCCAGGCTCAAGGTTGACTCAGCCTTCCATCCTTTCTAAGGTAGGTAAATTGAGGACCCAGATTATACAAAGCTGACTTTGTATAAATATACAAAAGGATGAAGGCTATTGCTTAACGCCTTGTAAGCCGCCGTGAGTCTCCGGAGAAGGGCGGCATATAAATCAAATTAAAAAAAAAATAGTTATACCTGTGAAAAATGATAGTAAGTGTCTTTTTCAGTGGAATGGCCACTAAGTGAGCAGTCGTAAGTGGAGGACTACCTGTGAATCATGGGGATCCTAGCGTGTTAGAGAACGGTTTTAAGCGGGACGATGAAGAGATTAATTGTAACATGGACTCTGGCCCTCAATCCCTCTAGCCGGCTCGCTGCAAATTGAGTTTTTACAGTCTAGCACCAAGTCTAATTATGTTGTCATAAAAATAGCAGAATTGTCAATGCTTTATTGTTGAAGGCTCCAAGAATCGTCTTTACTGCATTTGAGATCTGTTCCAACAACAACAGATGAATGTCAGATAAACAGGCCGCTTGCAGGTCATGTAAATTGCATCACGTTGGGGGAGGGAAGCTGTTCTCCCTTCCTCAAATTATTTATTTTATAATGCCTTTATGATGCCTTGGTAAGGCCACACTTGGAATCCTGCATCCAGTTTTGGTCACCACGATGTAAAAAAGATGTAGAGACTCTAGAAAGAGTGCAGAGAAGAGCAATGAAGTTGGTTAGGGGACTGGTGGCTAAAACATATGAAGAACGGTTGCAGGAACTGGGCATGTCTAGTTTAATGACATGCCCAGTTTTATTTAGCTTTATTTATTTAGTTTCTAGTTTTATTTCTGCTTTTTAAATTTTGTATGTATGTATTTTATTGTTGGCTGTTCACCGCCCTTCGGGAGTAGGGCGGTATACAAATCAAATAAAAGTAAAGTAAAGTAAAAGTAATGAAAAGAAGGACTAGGGGAGACATGATAACAGTGTTCCAGTGTCTCAGGGGCTGCCACAAAGAAGCGGGAGTCAAGCTATTCTCCAAAGCACCTGAGGGCAGGACAAGAAGCAACGGGTAGAAACTAATCAAGGAGAGAAGCCACTTAGAACTAAGGAGAAATTTCCTGGCAGTCAGAACAATTAACCAGTGCAACAACTTGCCTCCAGAAGTTGTGAATGCTCCAACATTGGAAGCTTTTAAGAAGGTGTTGGATAACCATTTGTCTGAAGTGGTGTAGGGTTTTCTGCCTGAGCAGGAGGTTGAACTAGAAGACCTCCAAGGTCCCTTCCAACTCTGTTCTGTTCTGTTCTGTTCTGTTCTATTCTGTCCTAATCACCATCAAAATTGGTGAGCGCAAGGAAAAAATGTCACTAAAGAAAGCCGACGGAGAGCGTTGGGCTTCAGCCTGGAATTTTATATTGGGTTTTCCCGCCTTTTGTCCTAGCAGTCATGAGACTAGACCAACGTTCCTCAATCCTGGGCACTTTAAGATGTGTGGATTTCAACTCCTAGAAATCCCCAGCCAGCATTCTCAGTGATTCCAGTTCAGTAGAAAATTATGGGAGGGACTGTTGGGTGTAGTGCTAAAATACACGGGACTAGAAACCGGGGGACTGTGAGTTATAGTCCTGCCTTAGACACAAAGCCAGCTAGGTGACCAGGTTCCTCCTTCTCAGCCTTAGGAAGGAGGCAATGGGAAAACACTTCTGAAAAAGGTTGCTAAGAAAACTGCACATCCATGTAGTCGACAAGAGTCAAAACTAACTCAAAAGTAAGAGAGAGACAGAGAGATAGAAAGAGAGAGAGGGAAAGGGAGGGAGAGTGGGAGAGAGAGAGGGAGGGAAGGAGAGAGAAAGGGAGGGAGAGAGGGAAGGAGAGAGAGAGGAAGGAGGGAGGGGAAGAGAGAAGGAAGGAGGGAGAGAGAGAGAAAGGAAGAAGTGGAGAGAAAGAGGGCAAGAGAGAGGGAGGGAGAGGAGGAGAGAGGGAGAGAGAGAAGGAGGGAGGGAGGGAGAGAAAGGAGGCAGAGAGAGGGAGGGAGAGGGGAAGGGAGAGGGGAGAGAGAAAAAGGGAAGGAGAGAGGGGAAAGAGAGAAAGAAAGGGAGAGGGGGGAGGGGGAGACAGTGGGAGGGAGAGAGAGAAAGGGAGGGGAGTGGGAGAGAGAGGGAGGGAAGGAGAGAGAAGGGGAGGGAGAGAGGGAAGGAGAGAGAGAGAGAAAGGGAGGGAGAGTGGGAGAGAGAGAGGGAAGGAGAGAGAGAGGAGGAGGAGAGAGGGGGGAGAGAGAAGGGGGGGGGGAGGGAGGAGAGTGAGAGAAAGGGAGGAAGAAGTGGAGAGAAAGAGAGAGGGCAAAAGAGAGAAAGGGAGGGAGAGGGAGAGGGGGAGAGGGAGAAGGAGAAGGAGGGAGGGAGAGAGAGAAAGGAGGGAGAGAGGGGAGAGGGGGGGAAGGGAGAGGGGAGAGAGAAAAAAGGGAAGGAGAGAGGGGGAAAAGAAAGGGAGAGAGAGGAAGGAAGAAAGAGGAGTTGAGAGAGGGAGAAAGAGAGGTACAGAGGGACAAAGGGAGAGAGAGAGGGGGAGAGAGAGAGAGAGAGAGAGAGAGAGAGTTTGCAGAACATCTCACTACAACTGCCTAAGTAAATCAGAAGTAGCTGCATTCATGTAACAGTCCAGATCATAAACCTAATTTACAAAGTCCGTTTTTGGGGGGTGGGTGGGTTTCATACAATATTTCCCGGCATAAGCCCATCATACTTTGTCTTAAGAATGTTGCGCGAAGCAACACTATTCTTGCTCAGTGGTTTAGATAATTTAAAAGTACGCACCGCTGCTTTTT